>CM042868.1:14359348-14431848 GCA_023658055.1 Thaleichthys pacificus
AGACAAAGCCTGGGACAAGACCCGGCGTCTCCACTGAGAGACCGGAATTTACTACAAATACAGATAACTGTGGGACAATGTTGTGGAACTGTGAAACAACTGGCTGGAAAAACACAGTCTAAGTGATTTTTATGAATCCAGTTACTGATTAAATATGGATTTAATGAATGCTTGTCCAAGAGAATCGCCATTCATTATAAGGTTTATAGCTCTGTCTATGAATGTACCAAGACCAATAAAACTCCACTACCCATGTTCCCCTCCTCCAAGGAAGTGTATTAAAAAGGCCTCCAGCCAGGTCAACCCCCACACAAAACGCCACACCTCCCCATCTCCCACCCCCAGGCCAGTCCAGACCTGCAGCAGATGTTAAAGAGGGGTTATAAATGAGACAAAAAGGAGCCCAGTTTGACTGAAGCCCATTCGCTTCCTCACTTTCTCTCTCTGCTTTCTCGCTCTCACTGAACCCAGAACTGGCGCCTCAAGTCTCCGTCATACTAACAGGTTCTCCCACATTTCAACAGCTTCTGTCAGGTCGGCAGTCCAGCTGCAAGTTCTGCCTGCATTACCTCGGAGCTCCCTTCCAAGGACGAGGACAAACTTGAATCTCTGAGAATGCTATCGTAAAGTCAAAGTCCCTCCGGGGCCCCTTCCCAGTCCCTTCTAATAGGCAAATGTCAGTGAAGGGACCGTTGTGTTACTGGCCAGGGGGAGGGTGGGGGAGGTGGGGGTGGGGGGGGGCTGGAGGGGAGGGGGGCAGAGCGAGGTGTCGGGAGGCGGGCCGCGGGGGCTGTCTAATGGGCCTGGTCTCTGCTCTCCTGGGCTTTAACACCCTGCTCCCAGCAGGGGTCTGGGGGGGTCACAGCAGACGGGCAGCTGCGCGGGCCCCCCCACACACACCTGCAGCCAATCAGAAGAGACCCCAGTCATTAAACCCCTCCCCCTGACCCCAACCTCGAGCCTCACACCCCCACTGCCGCCGTCTACAGCCTCACACCTCCAGAGCAGCGGAAAGGGAGGGGGGGGGGGGGGGGGGGCTGTCAGGCACAACGCTTGCTAATAAGCCTGTCGCACACGCTCCCCTGCAACACCCTCCCTTCCCACCATTTACACACACACCATTTACAGTCTCACACACACACACACACAGGCGTCACAAACAAGCTCACATTCAGCCAGACACACACACACACACACCCCTTAAAGTATCCCGCACAGCTGTCATAAACCGAAGAATGCACACACCAAAACAAGCCTTTTTAAATTGTATTCGAGATGGATATTAGGAGTTGAAGATGAAGACTTTCGTGTTTTGTCTGATGTCGCTCCTCTCATACTTTTAAGTAATCCCTCCCTCCCTCCCTTCTCCCCCTCCCTCTCCATAACGAGTCAACAGAAGTCTTAAAAACATCAAATGGACAGCTCGGGGGGTGCCCAGGGCTGCGGCAGGGCTCCATAAACCCCCCTCCCCCCTCCCCCCCTCCCCCTCGGAGCTGCTTTCCTGCTGGCAGCGAGGTGACAGGAGGGTCAGAGCACGGGTCACCTCGAACAGCGGCTAACACATCCTGGCTACAGGGGACACAGACTGTCCCAGGCACAGGCAGTCACAAGTCAAGAGGACTGAGACTGCTCTGAACGGGAACTGATGGGACCTCGTCCGCTCTCATTCAAACCGCACAATTTCCTTGAAACGATTCCCTGAAATTCCACGGCCGACGAGGAGCAGATAAAAACAAAGATAAAAGCAGGGAGGGAAGGAGGGAGGGAGGGAGGGAGGGAGGGAGGGAGGGAGGGAGGGAGGGAGGGAGGGAGGGAGGGAGGGAGGGAAGGGAGGAGAGGAGAGGAGAGGAGAGGAGAGGAGAGGAAAGGGTGCTGTGTGCAAGGAGCGCCGGATGTAGCAAGAGAGGGTGGCGTGCCGTGGAGTCATAAAGCAGTGAGATCAAGTCTCAACAGAGCCAAGCAGCAGGTGAGAGACTGGTGTGAGTGTGTGTGTGTGTAAAGGCACCGTCTGAAACCAGGTGTTCCATCTTCCCTTCTGTCTGAATAATAACAATAATTAGATCATCAGAGAGAGAGGAGAGAGAGAGAGAGAGAGAAAGAGAGAAAGAGGGCGAGGGAGGGAGGGAGGAGGGAAGAAAGGAGAGAAAGAGCGAGAAGGAGAGAAAGGAGGGAGAGACAGAGAGACCGCTTCACAGACATGCCCGTCTCTCCCATACACAGCCCCCTGAGGCACCAGAAGACCTTTCCGGAACATTTGTCCTTCAGCACAGTGCCTCTTCTCCACTCAAGAGGATATTGCTCAAATGGCTGCTTAGCTAAGTGAGGGTTGGAGCTGGGCACGGTAAAGACTATAATGCTGCTCATGATAAAGATGGGTGTATTGTTTGTTGGTTGGTCACAACCGGTGTTTAAATGACTCTGGTCAGAATCAAAGTCTGGCTGTTGTTGTTTTCTCTGGCAGCCAACTTCACACCTGAAATCAATCGAATGAGAACATACGCAGGGCGGCAGAGTTATGAGGGGAGATGGTTCTCTTTAAATAGCCCATTAGCAGCAAGCCAGATGGAGACAACAACTGCACACACACCAGCTGAGAGATCTGGAAAGAGAAGGGGGAACTATGTGTTTGATCCCTGCTTGGGAACCCCTCCACCGCTCCTCCACCCCTCAATACACCCCTCCACCCCTCCTCCGCCCCTCAATACACCCCTCCACCCCTCCTCCACCCCTCAATACACCCCCTCTACCCCTCCTCCGCCCCTCAATACACCCCTCCACCTCCTCCGCCCATCAATACACCCCTCCACCCCTCCTCCACCCCTCAATACACCCCTCCACCCCTCCTCGGCCCCTCAATACACCCCTCCACCCCTCCTCGCCCCTCAATACACCCCTCCACCCTCCTCTGCCCCTCAATACACCCCCACCACCCCTCAATACACGCCTCCGTCCCGCCACACACCCCTCGAACCCTCCACCCACTCCTCCACCCTTCCGTCCCTCCACTCGCCCCTCTTCTCCAGGGGGGGCGGTACGGCGCTGTGTCTTCTCCTCAGATGAAACATGGGCTCCATCATCTCCTGTTGACTGAACGGAGAGCAGATGTGATGGGGATCCATCCCCGGCACTGATTCATTAAAGCCCCCTCACTCACAGCTGCTCTCAGGGGAGGGAGGGAGGGAGGGTGAGGGAGGGAGGGAGGGGTGGAGGGAGGGGTGGAGGGAGGGGTGGAGAGAGGAGGGAGGGGTGGAGGGAGGGGTGGAGAGAGGGGTGGAGGGAGGGGTGGAGGGAGGGGGGTGGAGGGAGGGAGGGAGGGGGGTGGAGGGAGAGGTGGAGGGAGGGAGGGTGGAGGGAGGGAGGGCTGAGACCCGGGGAGGTAAGGGGCAGGGGGTGAGGGGGTTATGGTTTTGTAACTACTAATCTTACTGCCTGGTGAGGGGGCGGGGGGCTTGGCGAGGGGGGCAGGGGGTGGCATGTTCCTAATGACCCAGTAACATTTGTTGGGCTCATGTGTGTACGGTGCCGTACCCCTGCGGTACGAGGCTAGAGCCTGCGGGGACGGGCCTTGTGTAGACACACTGTACAACTGGCATGAAGAGAGAGAGAAAACAACCCCAGGTCCAGCCCTACCCCTAGGTCCAGCCCTACCCCAGGTCCAGCCCTACCCCAGGTCCAGCCCTACCCCAGGTCCAGCCCTACCCCAGGTCCAGCCCTACTCCAGGTCCAGCCCTACTCCAGGTCCAGCCCTACCCCAGGTCCAGCCCTACCCCAGGTCCAGGTCCTTCCAAAGGAGGAAATTAGTACCTCTGTGGGAGCGTCCGGCCTAATCAGGCCTCTCCACGCTCTCCTGTAATCCCACATACTCTTCTCATTACCACAACATGTGTCTCCCATTTTAGACTCCAAGCCCCGCTCGCTCTCCTCCTCTCTGCTACAACTGGCTGTGTGTCCTGTATCAAGGTCTAGCAATGCTAATCAATCATCACTCCTTACCCTGGGCCGGCTGGCTGGATTTCCTCCACGACCAGACATCTTCTACTAAGAAAAGGCCAATGAGATGAAACAGGTGCCTGTGAGAGAGTCTTTCGCCCTCCAAGTCGATATTCCACTGGTCCAATTTGCATTGTCTTTCAGTCGTTTCATTTCCTCCCCCCCCGTCCCACCATCCGTCTCCCTCAGGTCAACATGTGGCACCCATGGGGCGAGCACGTATCAACGGCCCAAATCTAGGCAATTCCACTCGACTCAAGAGCTGGTCTTTATAGCCTCGGCAATTACACACATCCTGATCGCTGCAGCTTGTTTGAAACAGGGGAGCAGCTTTGATGAGGAGCCTTGGAGGCAGCCAGGGCTGAGGAGCGTTTGATGCTCATTTGTGTCTGGATGTGGTTGCTTTGTGAATGAAGACCTCCTGTTATCCAGGGAGCTGGAAAAAAACAACTTGGAAAGCCGAGTCCTCTTTCAAAGGTTTTATCTCGTGAGGGGAGAACGTAAAGAGAGGTACGTAGCCGGGGAAGCGCCTGCAACCTCCAAGCTGGTTTGATCGTCGCTGACATCCTCTGAGGTGATGTGTGTGGACCGTATTCGGGAAACGACACAGTTAGATGTCCAGTCTTTTCAATAAATCAGTGGTCGGTTTGTTTTACGTCGAGGTCTTTATGTGCGCTCGCATGATTGAAGAAAGCAGGCCGCGGAGATTTACTCCGTGCTTAATAAAGTGTGCTCAGTCACTGGAGGACAGTAGAGTAAAATTGAGCACCCATCTAGAAAAAGGCTTAAGAGGCTCAAAGTGGAAATGGAGAACACATTGTTACAACATCGCTAAACTGAACGTCCTGTGCCTAACCTCTGTGACTTTGTGTCTGAAATCACATATTTGGGAAATTCACTGGAGAAGCTGAGAAGGAGCATGTGTGTGTGTGCATGTGTTTGTGTGTGTGTGTGTGTGTTTGTGTGTGTGTGTGTGGGGGGGGCAGAGAGTTGTCCAGTGTGATGAGGGGGGCCTCTGGACTGTGGTGGTTGATCAGATGCTTCAGGCGATCTGGCTGGTCCCTCTCTCCCCTGACTCTGACTTTGTTTTCCTTAATGCCTTTCCTGTTTCCCTCCCATCAACGTCTGTCGCAGCGACCTGCTGAAGCACTACCACATGTTATGACATTACTGAGCAAGAACTTACAGAAAAATTATTTTTTTCCGTGCACAGTCCAGCCTGTTCGCACATTGGTCTACGCTTTCTCTCTCTCAGACACACACACACACGTTGTAAACTGCTCTGGAAGAACGCACACAAAAACAAAAACACACATACAAAGGCTCTGGGCCTCCAGGGGTTTCAGCGAAAGACAAATCACCGAAGTGGAGAGGTATGCCCTAACGACACCCCAGTGAGAAGATGCCAAGTGCAAGCGAACACAGACGTTTCGCCGTACCTCATACCTTCGACAGACATGAATCCTGTCCTTCTATGAAAGCTGGGGAATCTTTGTTCAACTCATCAGACACGTGATGAGTTCTCCGGCCCCAAACACCATCTTCTAGTTCACTCAGTCACCCACAGAACCAAGCAACTGCTCCCTTGCTGACATCTTGGCTCGGGGAGGAAAAAAGTTTCGTTTCGAGTTTAGAACCTTCAGTTTTCTCCAAATGGAAAAATAATTGAATGAAATAGCTAAACCATAATTCCTCCCGTTCCTGGGTGAAGCAAACACACACAGTAGCCACACACTCCGACCACCAGTCTTGTGGAGCAGATAGATGGAGAAGCATCTTCACATCTGACCTCCAGGCTCTCTCCACACGTGGCTGTAGTTGACCCTTGGTTCTCCCCCTGAAGGAGGACAGCCAACATCCCCATAGTGATGAATAGTGGACACCTCCCTCCCTCCCTCCTCCTGCTCCCAGGGGAAGGGTTAGTCTGCTGGCCAAAACCCAAAGCTCGTCTGAGCCTATGGAGCTTGTCTACTCTACTCTGCTCTAAAGCGTTTTGAACTCTGACGTGGTTTTGGAGCTCAAATGTAGAGTGTGTGTACTTGACGATGTCCTGTTGACATTTGAGAACATCCTGGACAATTACTTGCAGCTGATTTGTTGCTTAATTGACACGACAGGAAACAATTCATTCTGCTGAGGTACAGGAACCTGCACTGTGACTATTGTCTAGGAAATCGGATTGACCTATTTCCTTACGTTACGCAATGGTTTTGCATAATACTCCTGTGTGACATTCAGCATTGGTGCCTGAAAGAGGGAACATGTGAAGGCATGTCTTTCAACAAGCTGCCAATATCTAAACAAGGCCTAGGAGAGAGTTAGTCAACTTTACACACCACTAAATCCACTTTTTCCTTTGGACATGGATAATGGGAGCACACCACACATGAAGACTTCATCTCCAGCTTTGTCACTCAACCTCTGTCATCCTCCCCCCAAAAAAAGGAAACCCTTTCCTGAGGTGGGACAATGAACAGTGGACTGGCCCCAGACTTGGCCCCCGACTCAGAAGTGACGCGAAATTTGGGAAAAAAAGGAGGACATCCTGTCCACTCCCTGCCAACTAAGCCAGGTTTCACAGTGCAGCGATCTTCCAGATGACATTACTGCACAATACATTTCTTCATGGGGAGAAAGAGGGCTTGTGGGATTTGGAGTGTAGTGTTTCATGCAGTAAGAATGCTGGGCGACCCAGGGGCTTCGAGCTCTGAATAAGGACCAGGACACGAGCCTGCTCCCTTAATGGAAAAGTAGAAAAGCTGCAATTTGAGGCACGGCAAATGGAGAGGCTAATGGAGATATAGATCCACGCTGCACCAACACACACACACACACACACACACATCAGCAAACTCTTAGAGCTAAAGCTTCTATCCACGTCTAAATGTCTGTTTCATGTATATCAAATACAGGATATGCAATATAGTTTTGCGACACAAAATCATTTGATTCGGCCACCCTTTACATACAGCATCCCACCAGTGTTGCGTCTGGGTCAACTTTCATGTCCACTCAATGTTCCCTGCAGCCTTTGAAGAGGCCAACTGCGTAATCTCAACCTCTGCTCTCCAGTTCTGCTGGCAGGAATGGCCTCAGGGCAGCAGATCCTTGATGAGGTAGGAGGAAGGAGCAGCTAATTGATTGTAATGACTTCAATCTGTCAGGAGCAGCCATGAGTCATCAGTCATCTCCCTGGGCTAGGCTGGGCTGTTGGTCCATCGCAAGTCCAAACAATTGTGTTTGTGTGTGTGCGGATGTGTGTGGGGCTTAACGGCCATCACACACATCCGCACACACACAAACACAATTCTCAAATCATAAAAAGAAGAATAAAAAAAGAAACTGTCAACTCCTCAAACCCAAACAATGTGGCTTTCGTCGTGTTGAAATAATTCATTTTTTGTGCTTGGTAACACTTACGAGCGGCGTTCTTTCAGAACCCCCCCCCCCCCCCACTCCGCCTCACTGTGACAACAGCACGACGGGCCCGATCAGCTGCACCCTGCTGGGGTCAACAAACACTCTGCACTTTTAATTCACTTTTAACATACCTCCCGTTTACCAGGGAGCCCAAGCCTTTCTTCCTAAGCAGCGGGACTCCGCCAGTCAAAGGCAGCAGAGCATCTGAAAGGCAGTGGGTCCCTCATTCACCAGGCCAGGCCAGGAGAACGGCCCTGATTCAGAACTAACCAACCAGAGACTTTCCCACAGCACACACACAAAACTGCTTCCAAGGTTACGGGCTGGTTGGGTGGTTTTCAATGCTTCCCAGAAGGAGAGCGCAGGAATAACTTGTGTCCACCCCCCACCCGTGTCCCCTCCCTCCGTACATGAACTGCACACACTTTCTTCTTTTTTTTTCTTTCACCTTCTCTCCCTCTGGCTCCCTCGCTCTCCCTGCACACCGTGGACGCACCCCCAATATCATTCATATGCAGCCAGATGTTACAAGACAGAATAATAGGGGTGTTCCCTTAAAGGTCTGATTAAATATATAACGGGAGAGAGAGAGAGAGAGAGAGAGAGAGAGAGAGAGAGAGAGAGAGAGAGAGAGAGAGAGAGAGAGAGAGAGAGAGAGAGAGAGAGAGAGAGAAGGAGAGGGGGGGGGAGATAGAGAGAGGGTAGAGGGTGTCCTGTCCCACATGTGCAGTCAAGCCAGGGGCCGTGTAGGATCCCAGGCTCACCACTCGAAAGAGTCTTGGCCGGCCCCGTGTTTGTGTACGTCTGGGGACATTGTAAAACATTCCCCTTGTTCCCTGGCTGTCTCTCTGACACTGTAAATCCCAGGCAGACTCGGGGTCAGTGATGGGGACTGGAGCACAACACTCACAGCCCAGAACCACTCGTTCTCTCATACACACACCACCGGTCACAGGCAGGTCCTTCTCTACCACTGGGAAGGAATCAGAACAACAGAACTGAAATAGGTGGTTCCGATTAAAGCCACTAAAGAAAGAACATTTTATGATTGAATTACTATTACTTGACTCTCAAACTAGGTCAAACTAGGTCCTGGACTTAAAAAGATGTCCCCTGTCTCACCACTATTGAACACCTGCTCTGCTGCACTCTTCAACTTTATAATTCGTGGACGTATGTTTTGGAGTCTGGCTAACGTTGCTTTCACCCGCTGACTGAATTCATCAGTTCATATCCAGATGTGGGGAATAGGATTACACAGCTACTAATATCCATCCCATAATGAGCACCGGCTTACTGGAGTGTTCCTTCTTTTTTCTTTGGGGGAATTATGGGGGGGGAAAAAGCCATGTATTGAAAAAGCAGCCTCCATTCTCCTGTAGGAAGGGAGGGATTTGGCTCATTCAGAGAGCGCTGCACATACATTTGTAGTCGTCCTTCTTAGCGAGCCCCATGGTGAGCCTGGAACAAAACTAGCATTGAAGTCCAGGCGCTGGGAGACCCGGAAGACAAGAGCTTTAATCCAGGGCCAGCCTCTCTCTTCCTCTCTTCACAACCAACCTCCTCAACCTTCACGGAGACCCCAGCTCAGCCAGGCTGTGCTCAGCTGGACTGGCGGTCCCCTTTAAAGCCCCTGCATGGGAACTAGGACACTACTAAGCTTCAACATCAATTTAACTATACCCATACAACAATGCCTACAATGAACATAGGCTTACACCCCCTACACAGGAAAACAAATCATTTGCCTGTAATGTCGTTAGTGGGATATTATAGTTCCTAGTGTGGAAGCTGAAGGTAGGCTATTCACTTAGGATATGCATTTGGCTGGCAGGTTTGTCTTTTTCTCTTGCAATGGGAATGTTACTTTATGATTCGGATGAATAAAATACTACCTGACACCTGCAAAATAGCACTCTGAAGTGTTTCCTTCAGCAATAGGTCTACCATCCTCGAAGACTTTGAAGTGGCTGTTGAGGGAGGTGGCCTGTGGTTCGACAGAGGAAGTGGCCAGGAATTTTAATAGAGCAAACAGTCCCTGCGCTTCCTATGGGGAATCACTTCAAAGGCCACCCTTCCCCAAGCAGACAATGCGTTGTAGGGGCAATCACTCACTCAATAGCACGTCTGCCACAGTCAAACAAGCGGACGCCGCTCAGGAAAAGACAACAAACGATACAATGCAAGGGGTGAGGGTATTCAGCATACTGCCCAAACATCAAACCAGACCCGTGGATTCGGGAAAATAGAAATAGATGTGCTTGTTAGCTTACTGCAATTTAAGAATAGGATAGCCAGGTAATATCCTATTCTTATTATAGGTACTAACAGTAATTCATTTCAAAGCATACCTACCTCTAAGGCTCTTTAATTTAAGGTGTCATTGATCTAGATTGTGTTACTTTTTACTTTATCAAATTAGAAGTAGGTGGCAGGAAGGGACAATTAATTGAACAAATTGGTGAGAATTTTTTTTAAAAACAAAAACCTGTCGCGTAAATAATCTCAACCCCAAAATGTTCAACGGTTTAGGCCTACTTTATTATAAACGTGTAATGCGTTCACAGATAACACCGCTGTAGCCTACATCAGGTAGGCTTTTGCAAGTGAGGGATAGGTCACATCAACGGGCTGGAAATAGATCAATAATATAACCTGAAGACGTCTTCGAGAAATAATTTCACGATTTACGCGGCGCCGTTATATTCTTCTATATTGAAATGTTAACTCACTATTGAGCATGGAAGGCAAGATGTGCCGTTACGAGTTTAAAGTTTCGAAGACACACTAAAACTTTTCATACACTCGAAGCAGTGTCTGTCAGCATATCTCGGATAATTGTCATGTTTTACCTTATAGTTGCATTTTTCCGAGCTTTCTGTCTTGGTGCCAATGGCTGGCGACGCAGAAAAGTTGTTAAAGAAAAGGTATAAAGTTGTAAGTAGGTAAAATAGTCTCGCTCGCGCAGCCATCCCCGCTCTAGTCCATCAAGACCATCTGATCACGACTCTGGATCAAGCAGCTTCAGATGTTATCGAAGAGACTGACTTCCCGCAAGGTGGGGCTCTAGACCTATACCCGTAGCGCAGCCCACTTGGATACACAAGTACGTCCCTCAGAGTTTGATAAGTTGCAGCAACAATGGCAGCATATCAGCTGTTTTCCTCCTGCATCCGCAAGAAAGAAAGTTTAATATCGAGTCGAGTCTTTACTGTAGAGGTATAGGCGTGCTCTGCCGCAAACACAAAACAAGTTCTTAACGCCCCATTCCTACTAACACCCTGAAGCGCCCCAGGCACAGAAACTATTGGACGTGCGGTGCCTTACTACCCTGTAAGGATGAAAGTTGTTCCTTTTCACTACCTTACCTTATAAACTATACCTTTAGAACGAATGTGTAAGTTGACTTTAGTTAATGAACACAAATGATCTCATTTATCAAATATGAAAAGAAAAGAAAAGATCTAGAACACATTACAGAAAACTTGTTTTTCCCTACACATGTTCAGTCCCACATGACATGAAGGCTTTTTATTGTTCAAAACAAGGGTTACATGACTGACGACCCTGTTCACCAAGTTTCTCCAATTTCTCAAACATATGACATTAAGATCAAAGAGGCGTTTACCCCAAACCTGCATGGGAAAGCTTCGTTTTCTGAACAGCTACAGCCATCTCCCCTTTCAGGTGCTCTTGTGTTACCATTGAAGTCATCATGAGAAAGAAAGATTCCCCTTTGGTGACGCAAAAGAGAACACTTCTTGCAATCCGGTATAGGTTTGCAAATACTGAACCATACACCTATTATGGGGTTAGGCATTGCTGTATATCCAACAAGAAACAGAATGAGAAAAAGGCCAATTGAGAACATTATGAAAGAAAAAGAAAAACATAATTTTCTCTCAAATCTTAATAGAGGAAAAGTTTTCTGAGTGCTCTTGAGGGACCTTAAAAGAGGTTTGAGGAGAGTTCAAGAGAGATGCCATGAGCACCCCCTTGTGATCGATATAAAACTAACACCACTCTTGGAAGATGGAAGTGCATCCCTGTTTGTGGAACAGAAGTTTGTGATGAGAGTTTACTAATGTGAAAAGACAAACAAAATGTATGCATAGCCATACTTAGGAAATGACAACTGGCCGTGTAAACAAGCGAGGGGGCAGGTCTTCTTTGTCTACTGCCCAGCACCCGTCTTTCCTGTGGCCTGCAGGGCTGGCTGCCTCCCCCCGATATACTCCTTTGTCTCTCACACCATCGACTTTTAATTACATAGCTCTGACGCTGACAAATTGGTTCCTCTCTGGGTATTTGTCCCAACAAAAAGCAGTGGCTTAGTTAAGCGCTTAACTCTGAAGCCTCCACAGGATCTCAAATGGGGGAGAAAAGAGAACCTGTAACCTCAAGGGCTGCTTCACCTGTCCCTGCACAAGCCCTCTAAGGTTTAATGAGGTCAATGCTATTAGGCAGAATGAGAAAAAAAAGCATTACAGTGACTTGATTCCAATGTGACACCACAGAACAATAGTATTATCTAATTTATTAAACTATTAATAAGACACAATTCGTCATTCACACATAAATAAATTATCAGAATATTGCACTGACAGAGAAAGATATACAGACAGAAATAGACAAATACAGTGTTTATTATTCTTCCTCCTCTTTTGTCTTGAGACCAGAAATGACTTTCTTCACCATGAGAAACTGAGACTCTCTGTCGGAGCGTTTCCGCTTGGCTCTGCGGTTCTGAAACCAGATCTGTGGATAAGAGGGACAAAAAGTCAGAATCAGATTATATTCCAAATCAATAACTGTCTCTACAGCAACACAACAGGCAAGATACATTAAAATGGTCAACATTGTAGAACATGATTGGGCTTCTCATGAAACTGATATCTTACATTGGCTTTAAACTAAACTGTGCTGGTCCAGGTAGACAAACCTGTATTCTGTCCTCCTCCAGGTGTAGTCTCTGAGCCAGCTCCTCTCTGACGTCGATACCTGGGTAGGAGTTTATGAGGAACACGCTCTCCAGGATCTCGATCTGAAAAAGCACAAACATCAGGAGAAAATTGACAAGTAGTGACAAATATGGCTACAATCATTTGCTGAACAAAGCTTCAAAAGTAATACCGATATAATAGTATGTATTTTTATTGTTATCGATTAGAAATCGGGGAAATGTAGGCTACGCCCAACTCACGCACCATGTGTTGCTTACCTGAGCGCTTGTAAACGCCGTGCGGGGTCTGCGTCCGACGTACCAGTTCAGTCTTCTTCTATGTGAATCTGAGATGTTCTGTTTACAGTTGGAGCTCCTGTCCTCAGCCATCCTCACCTCTGTCGCAGCCTCCGACTGTTTGGCTGTGATGTAATGCTGTTTCGTTGGATCCATTTCTGAAATGTTTGTAGTTTATTATTTATGTAACTAAAAGGAATATTCACGCAAAAAAATACATACTGTTCAGAGTGACACTCACCTGTCCAAGGTCTATATAAACGCAATGACACATTTTGCAGGTCTTGCCTTTCCAAGTCCAACCCGAGGATGCTGTCTATACTGAAAATTGACCTGGCATCAACTCGCAGCTGATGGACGACAGGAATCGCCATCCTTTTACCGTCACCTCAGAAAGGTTAGTGTGTTCTGTTTGCCAACTGCTCAGGTGACGACTTTTAGACCAATGTCGGATTATATATACGTCACTAATTAAACTCTTAAACCAAAAGGATTTTGCATTTGAATTGGAGACCCCTCACTGTGGGACATAAGGCGTGCCAGGTACCTATAGGCCTTCCTCAAATTAGGGTGCAGCCGGCTCCCTAGAAAGGTGTTTATGAAAACCTAATCCTTTAAACCCATCAACTCAAACAAAACGCTAACTTTCTTTTCTTCAAAATTACTAAAGTATAAAATCGAACCCAGCTTTATTGGTCCCTAAAAATATGATATGAAGGACCTTTTCAGTTGTCTCGGTGCAGTCAGTCATCAGAAGCCATTCAAGTATTCAATAATCCTATTTAGTTCGATTCTAGCTTTGGAAATTTAAACTAATAATAATCCTCTAATACTATTATGTTAATCCTACTGAATATTCCCTCATTCTCTAGTTGTGATGCATACGAGAGTCAATCATGGCAGGAGGAAACAAAAGCCTTCCGCGGAGGGCACAGCGGTAGCTTGACGTGTCGTTGGAAATCCCTGTGTAGAGGTATTGTTTCCCCTGGACCGTCCTATTCAGAACTAGATAAGTCGTCACTTAAGGACATGGACAGCTTTAAACTAATAGCGGCCTTGTTTATTTATCCCTCCTGATGAACGGACATAGATCAAGTCTGGCACACAGAACAATCCGCGCACGGGAGCGCCATGTGGCCCGCAGCTTGTTCCAAACAATAACGAAAACCACCACAACTTGATATTCGAATTAGTTATCGTTTATTGTTAAAAAGCTTCTTAAAAGGACACTGCAAAAATAATCACTGATGTATTTACAGTAAACATGATCATGTCCCTCCACCTGCACACATAAAGTGCAGTCCCCTAACAGCCACCCATTTGACTAAACTGCGTTTCCAAAACATTAAAGCATGCCTAATAAAACAAAACAAAAAACCAAACGCTATTGGAAATTATTTAAAATGTTGTTGATACGGTGGTATTCTTTCTCATATGGAACATGTTTGCTGTATGATTATTTTAGTTGACAAAAACAATGGATCTGTAATGCTAACATATCAAGAAACGGAACTTTTGTCCCACTGCATTCACACAGAGAACTCTCCATAACAGAGTAAATAAGTGCACGTAAAAACATAATAAAAAATACCAACCAGATCAGTCATAGAATTAATGCTATGATCGTGTGAGTTATTGTTTTGTGCTTTGTTTCATAATTTCAACAACATTTACACAAATGTTACTATGGCTTGACTGAAGTTGTCTGTTATTGTGATAATGTAATGCCTTTTCTTATGTGCCTCTAAGTGCCAGTCAAAGATGAAGTTAAGCTCCTGTAACTCTCCTTTGAGCTTTTATATCCAGAACAAAGTTCACTCCAGACTGTCCAAACATTGAGGTTGTGCTTCAAAAGATTCGTTGACAACACGGTATAGGCTTGCACATGAACATAATTAAGAAGCGATACCATTTCCTAACGCAGAACCAGAAAAACCTTTGACACAAAGAGGTACCCCCCCCCCCCCCCCAACCTCACAGCGAGTGCAGACTGAAACGGCAGGTGACATTTACAAAAGATGACTCTTTGTTTAGGGTTTTTTCATGAACAGAAGTATGTGGCCATGACCAGGCTGGTGTAGTCAGTGTCCCACGTTTCAGATAAACCTGGATAACCTCCAGTAAGCGACCCCTTGACCCCCACCCCCCCCTCTGAACCTCCCTCCCAACCCCCAGAGCCTACAGACATGCTAGGCTGTTAGACCTGGAAAGTTGTAGCTTGTTAAACCTATACACAAAAAAATAAAGGTCCTTTATACATCTGTTATTGACATGTGCAATTTCTTCATGAATACACTGCAAGTTAGTCACGTATGGGATGCAGATTTACAAAATAAAAGAATTAGTAACTTCAAAGCTTGTTCTATATCTGGTCTACATACGGGAGCCGATATAAAACACAGGATTTACACGTTGAGTAAATGGGGGGGGGGGGGGGATCCACACCAGGTTTCTTTTGTGTTCATTTCTCCTCGTGTTTTTGTTGGGGGAATCTACTTTATTTTTCCCTTCTTTTCCCCCCCCCGTGATAAAGCTGCTCAGCTTTCTGCTCCTACGGGAGACACCAGAGGAGCCTAGTGCCGGAGACAAGCGCCGGGGTTCGAAACGGTGGACCGGCAGAGGCAGGGTCTGTAAAAGTCACCGGCTGGCCCACCTATCACATCCTCGCCTGTTTGGGTCAAGCCTCGGACTCCCCCTTCTTTCGTCCCTCGTCTCCAGCGTCACTGTCTTCCGATTGGCTGTTGCTCAGAACCAGGAATTGTCCGTCATTGGCGGGTGGGTTGCTGGGGCGACTGGAGGCAGCTATTAAGCGGCTCTGCTCCTCCAGGTCCTGTGGGAGGTCGGTTTATTCTGGTAAGTTCTATAGCGTCACCAAGAGAAAATAATGAACCAACCAGAAGATTGAGTGTGTGTGTATATGTGTGTATTGTGTGTGTGCACGTGTGCGGGTGTGTGTATATGTGTGTGTGTGTGTGTGTGCGTGTGACCTTCTCTATCTGCTTCTGTTTGCTCAGCTCTTCCTGCTGTTTCTCCTTGGCCTTGTCATGTTCCTTCTTCTTCTCCTCAGCTTTACGATCCTGTCTCACACACACAAGCCCACACAGCAGCCATCAACCACGGCAACTCAACCACACACACACACACCCCACCACTTCCCATGAATAATGGATGAGTGTGCGTGCGTGTGTGCGTGTCTTATTTCAAGGTAAGAAAAAGCCACTTTCACTAAGCAGGGGAGTGTCGTGTGTCTCTCACCATCTCGGAGTGGAAGGCGATCTGTTTGGCCAGTCCCACGCTGTCACAGATCTGGAACACAAAACGTCAACAACGGCACGGTCACTGTCACCCTAACCCACAGAGCTGTCACTGTCACCCTAACCCACAGAGCTGTCACTGTCACCCTAACCCACAGAGCTGTCACTGTCACCCTAACCCACAGAGCTGTCACTGTCACCCTAACCCACAGAGCTGTCACTGTCACCCTAACCCACAGAGCTGTCACTGTCACCCTAACCCACAGAGCTGTCACTGTCACCCTAACCCACAGAGCTGTCACTGTCACCCTAACCCACAGAGCTGTCACTGTCACCCTAACCCACAGAGCTGTCACTGTCACCCTAACCCACAGAGCTGTCACTGTCGCCCTAACCCACAGAGCTGTCACTGTCACCCTAACCCACAGAGCTGTCACACTTCAAACTCCGCAGGGCACCCCCAGACCAGCTGCCACACGGCCTCAAGACAAACGGCAGGTCCTAACATCCCAACCACCTCCGTCCCACACGGCAACAACAAAAAGGACCGAACGACCCACTGATTGATTTCTTTTTTTTTGGGGGGGGGGGACACGTAGCGGTTGTAGATAGCTCAAAGTCATTTAAGGATGACACAGACGACACATGTTCAGTTGCTGCTCGGCCCACCTTCTCGCCATCGTTGTTGGACTCGAAGATGTAGCAGACGGTGACGGGCCGGCCGTCCACCCGGCCTCCCGGCGTCTGGAGCACGAAGCCAAACAGACGCTTGTTCTCCTGGTGGGTCGCACACAGAACCACGCTGGACAGAGGGAACTAGAGAGGGAGGGGGGGGGGGGGAGAGATGGGGGGAGAGAGGTAAAGAGAGAAGTGGAGCGTGGTTAAGAAGCCTCGCAGGGCAGGTGTGTCTCAACTCGACTACTGTGAAGTAACCACACAGCTAACAATGTGGTGGCGGCAACGTGTGTGTACTGAGATGGCCGTCCACCTACCCTGAGCCTTGTCACCTGGGTCTGAGGATCGATGAGCCTGATAACCAGAGGACAGAAACACAGCAGCGCTCAGAACAATTACACACACCGACCAAACCCAGCATGCCTCGCTTTCACACACACACACACACACAACAAGAGAAACAAACAAACAACCAAGCACCCACACAAACCTATCCCCCCCACACACACACACACACAAAACCATTCCTCGCACGCACTCAAGCGAGGTCTCTCACTTGAGGCAGTCGCAGGTGACCAGCAGGTGAGACTCGGTCATCCTGAAGATGTTGTGGATGGCCCTGGCTGCCAGGATCTGCCTCATGGTCTCGTAGATGACGTCAGAACGCTCCGTCTCCTTCACCTCCATGGAGCCCAGGAAACGGACGATGAACAGCTGGTGCAGGATGGAGTCTGGAGGGGGGGAGAGAGAGAGAGAGAGAGAGAGAGAGAGAGGCGTAAGACAAACACGGGTGCAGCCACGGACACTTCAAACAGGCGGGCACAAAGTCAAGCCAGTACAAGGTCACAGTGCACGTGCGGGTGTGTGTATACACACAGGCGGAGATGCAGCGCATACCTTCACTGTCCTCAGAGGGCGTGTCTCCAGATTCCCCAAACGGGTTGGTCCTTCTTTCAACAAATCCAAGAAGGGAGACATTGAAAACATTTCATCAAACAGCCAGTTAGGAAGACCAGGATGGCCCACAGCAACAGCGTGTTCGCCAAGGCGTGTGTTTTTCCAGGCACGAACCTGCCGCCCTGCCCGGCGCTCTTGGCCTGGCCTGCATACTCCTCGCTGACGGGGGAGATGATGTCAAACTGGATGGGCGTGTCCGGAGCCACCAGGGAGTCCAGGGAGAGGGAGGAGAGGGCGGGGGACTCGGACCCTGCCGAACTCACGCTGCTGGTCCGGGCTGCTCGCCCCTTTCTGTGGGGCGGCGAGGGAGAGGGGTGTTGTGGGACAGTGAAAAGGGTTCAACTTAAAAAGACAAGGGAGGGCTAGCCACTGCATGTTGTATGCTGTGGCTTTAGAATGGCTTCAAAAGGTGCAATGCGAAATGTAAAAGAGGAAAATATAACAGAAAGGACACACAGGAGGTGACTTAGATGTGTAGATAGAGAAGGAGAGGAGGAGGAGAGGAGGAGGAGGAGGAGAGGAGGAACAGAGGGGGAGGAGGAGAGGAGGAAGAGGAGAGGGGAGGAGAGAAGGAGGGGAGGAGAGGAGGGGAGGAGGAGGAGGGGAGACCTACGTGCTTGGTCGCATGCTCTCGTGTCTCTGCTGAAAAGAGGGCGACGGCGTCACAGCCTCCAGAGCTGATTGGTTGACTCTTGCAGCGATTTCCTGCCAACAGATAAACGGCACTTTAAGCAGGCCCTTATCAGAGGAGATAAATGAGTCACCAGGAGATTGACCCCATAGCAGACATACAGCACAGTCATTAGGAATTTCCCATCATGGGTCTGAAAGGAGGGAGTAGGTATGAATAGATGCTAGTCATGATTGCCAGCAATGAGTAATGATGTCTACACAGTGGCTCCATATTGGACTGTGTTCATAACCATAACAACAGTGTGCCCCTCCTGTTCGGGGGGCTAGGCAGGCCCCCGACACTCACCTCAGGGTTCTCACTCAGGTAGATCCTCTTGGATATGTTGTTGATCGTGGTTATCCACTGGAAAAGCAAACGGACGGTTTTCATCAACATACGTTGGTCAGCCCCGTGAAGGGACCAGGTTCAGAAGAGCTACGGTGGTCCTTACCTCCTCACAGTCCTTTCTGCTGTCGGCCTGCAAGATGGCCACTCTTGGAGAAGGAAGATGGACAACACGTGAGGTCACTGAGCCTAACAGTTCCTCATCGGTGTATTTCTGCGAATTCGTACGACGATACGTTAAAAATAAAATAAATGGTATTTCATAAAACGGAATTACTTCTTGCCGTCGAAGGAGGTGATCTGGAAGCAGAAGCGGCGGTCCTCACAGTCCACGGCCATGACGGAGCAGTTGTCAATGTCCATGACCAGCCCCCCGGCCACGGCTCCCCGAGACTGGCTCATGAGGTTCCCTCCCTGGGTGAAGAAGTACTGCCGGTCCCAGGTCGAGGACACCAGGCCGGTTTTACTGGGACAGGAGAGCCAGGAAAACACCATTCAGAAAACGGACACAGAGCCCAGAATTTGGAAGCAGGAACGGCATACAAACCAAACAGAACACAACAGAACAAAATATGGATTGAATACAAAACAGAACTGAACAGTGGCCAAAACCACAGCTCAACTGAACTGAGAGGATTTGAAATTTATAGTTCTAAATGAAACCTTCTGACAAGGGAAAGCATGTCCCTGGCGGCAGACACTGTGTGGCGTCTCACTTGCGAGTGTTGAGATAGCCGGCCTTGCGGGTGAGATTGCGGTTGATGGGGACGTGGTTGGGGTCGGGGTCAGGCATGTAGAGCAGGTCGCTGGACTGTTCCATATCTAGGATGGTCTGCTGCATCACATCCACCTCCCCGTCCATCTCTCTACGGACACTAAACACACACACACACATTAACAATCTACACACACCACAATAACTGTCGTGTTTGCATAACCAAATAGCCTAGTTCCTGAGCTCAAAGAGCACGGCACCAGAAACACTGCCACTGAGAGGAAAAGGCTCATAGTTATGGTTACGGAGAGAAACGTTCTGTCAGAAGTCGGTGCTCTTACTTCTGAACGCTGGTTCCTATGGTGGCCAGGAAGTCCTCCCACTGCTGAGTCAGGTTCTCCGAGCCCAGCTTGAAGAAGCTGATCTGAGAGGGGAGGGGAGAGAGAGAGAGAGAGAGAGAGAGAGAGAGAGAGAGAGAGAGAGAGAGAGAGAGAGAGAGAGAGAGAGAGAGAGAGAGAGAGAGAGAGAGAGAGAGAGAGAGAGAGAGAGTGAGTGAGTGGTGAGAACCAAAGGGCTGTGGGTTCAGACACTTCCTGACGGCTGAGCAGGGAGGCTGGTGGGAGGGGCTCCTACCTGGGCCTGCATGTACCCCAGCAGGGGCTCCAGCAGAGCGATCTTCTTCTTGTACTGGAGGGTGTTGAGGGCCGTGAAGTAGTGCATCATGGTCTGGTGCTGCTTCTTCCTGGAGGTGTAGACGTCCTCCATCACTTCGCTCTTCACCTGTGGTGGGGTATCTTTGTTTATGTATGTGTGTTTTTTAACGTGGGGGCGGCTAGCAAGGACTGGTCTTCCTGGGAGAACAATACACTGACAGGCTTCTGCTAGCTCTTCCTGTAGTTCTCTGGAAGACTGTAGTTGTTTTAGGTCATTTATAGTTCTGACTGTAGTTCTCTTCCAGAGTCAAATAGGTCAGCTGAGGACAGGGGATTAGAGGTTTTGGAATTGAGTTACCTTCTCGTTGTCTCTCTTCTTAGACAGACGGCTGTATCGAGTGATGGCCGTGTCGTGATCTGAGATCAAACGAAGAAAAAGGAGAGAATATTAACAGTGGAGAAATGCTGTTGGAAAGTGCTTCTCCTTTCACAACGCAGCGTGTTCATTACAAACACAGGCGACCCCTTCTCCATGCAAGGATGGAACCTTCTGGAAAAAAACAATATAATATGTCACGTACCGTCACTGGATATCTGGAACACTTCCTTCAGGGTCAGTATCTCTGCAGGAAACACAGGGGATGTCAGTCCTAGTTACTGCTGGAAAGAGGACACATTCTTTGATCCACTAGATTGATGACAATGACAGCCTCTTACCTTTCAGGTCGCGCTCCTTAAACTGGGCGATGGGAAACATCATGGCGTCTGCCAGCTGCGTGGAGAGGACTGCATGGCAGGAGCTGAGCTGGGGCGACCGAGGGAAAGAAGAGAGGGATGGAACAGAGGAGAACAGTGAGAGAGAGAGAGAGAGAGAGAGAGAGAGAGAGAGAGAGAGAGAGAGAGGGAGAGGGAGAGGGAGAGAGAGAGAGGAGAGGGAGAGGGAGAGGAGAGAGAGAGAGAGAGAGAGAGAGAGAGAGAGAGAGAGAGAGGTGTTATAACACTAATACTCCACCTGTCACACACAAACATAAGTGCCTAACACACAACCGTACAAAAAAAAGAATACAGAGCATGATAAAGTGAATGACACGGTGCAGGTCACGGCACCACACAGTGTGCGGTGCATGACGGCATCATAACCGCGAGGTGAGAGGCGTGACAGGCTTTCGTACATGAGTGCTACAGGGGGTGGAGGAGTTTCAGGGCACTCATGCTGTGTTCTTTCTCACCTCGTCTATGACTTTGGCAAACTGCTGCAGCGTTGAGCTCATAACCTCGTCATCACTCCCGAGGGGGAAACGCTGCAAACACAGGGGCAAAGGTTCAGTTCATTTCAAATGATATCTTGGATGCCATGAATATACTACTACTATATTGGGTAAAGGACATTCCTTGCATGGACGGAAGCATACATGGAGCCTTGACGGGTCATGCTTTGTGTGCTGCCATTCAACTTTCCAAAAGAAAGTATTGTTGCCAGTGTGGTTTTATGTTTCGCTTGGCCCTAATGAATCACAGTGTACTGGATTGTAAAGAACGGAGATGTGAATATCCCCCAGGGGGGGTCCGGGCTGTAGCTGCTCTCCTACCTGCTTCTCATACTCCTTCAGGAGCTTGGAAGTCAGATGAGTGGCGGCACTCAGCTCGTTCTGAAACAGAAGGACGTGTCAGTTGCACCAGGAAGTGGTTGTGCGATCACGCACTTTAGGGTGAGATGCATTTCGGTGAGATGTTATGTTCCGAACCCCTCTGACGGAAGTGGTTTACCAACATGTTGATTGGTGAGGGTCTTTCCTTTGGATGCGTGCGCGCGTTCTAGGAAAAGGAACTTAAAAGTATGAAGTCATTCAGAGGGATCCTCTCACCTGAGCATCGTAGATCCTCTGCATGGCCTGGAACAGCTGTTGGGAGTAGCTGGATATAGCAGCTGCATCTTCCTCAAAGACACCCAGCAATGAGCGTGTCTACCAACAGACATATGGGGTGAACGCATTGACTAAATGAACACACACTTTTGATCCAGCTGTCAGGATAAATACTATCCCAAAACAACCTAATTGAGATGTATTTAGATTTTTGCTGAAATGAGGAGAAACTTTATAAATCTGAAGATCCATATTATTTTCTATTCTAAAGACAGTATTATCATTATATCAAAGTTGATATAATGATAAGAGGAGACTGCATCAAGCATAATACTAATGTGAAAAATCTACCAAATGGATCCTAACGTCACAGCTTGAACTAAACTACCATTAATGCATTTGCAAATTCAAAGCAAAACTCGGACATGACAACAGAATTGTTTGGGATACAATGGCTGGATAGCTAAGGAAGTAGCTAGCAGTAAGGGACGCTCATTGGTGGAATGGGACGCTCACAGAGCTAATTTATGTGCACATCAACAAAAGGGTGCGCTGTAAACGGTTGTCTCACACTAGAAATATTATTTTCATATTGGTACATACTTTCAATAGCTGATGCAAACCAAGTCAGTAATGATGCAAATGCGCTGTTATTGACAGTCGGACTTAAATGATGCTCAAAAGCTATGCCTTTAAGCATTTGACAGCTGTCTTGGTGTTGCGTTAGCAGGCTGGCTAGTTATGGAGCAGTACAAAGAGAGCTAGCTGGCAGGTTACAATGCAATTTATTACCTGCGGACTGTCTTCCAATGTTTCTTCTATTGGTAGTTTATCTATTCCAGGCATGTCTACTTCTGTTTCAAATCGTATCGATACAAACAGCAATATTCAGCTAATTGGAAAATAGAACACAAGCTCCGCTCACTCCCACAGATTTTACACAGATCCACAACACCCAAAACAGCTCCTCCTACATGCGGATATTCCGCCTTCAGGATGAGTATGATTGGGCTGGAAGTGTCCACACGCATTTGATTGGTTGCTGATTCAATGCAATGAAAGACATCTTGGCTCTAGACCTGCGTCGCCCTTGAACCACAATTTAATTCTTAAGGGCCCCAAAATGGCGTCTGCAGAAATCGAGTTGCCTTAGAGTAAAGTCAGATTGAAACAACCTTTTTTTTATTGCAAACAAACACCATGTAGAAATGTCTGCAAAATAACATAGTAAAATTAAATGA
The DNA here is from genome assembly GCA_023658055.1 of Thaleichthys pacificus. Taxonomy (NCBI): domain Eukaryota; kingdom Metazoa; phylum Chordata; class Actinopteri; order Osmeriformes; family Osmeridae; genus Thaleichthys; species Thaleichthys pacificus. Next base: position 14,382,376 of record CM042868.1, read on the forward strand.
CAATTTACATGACAAATCCAATCAAACTGAACAGGACTGGTAGAAACAATAATTGTCTCATCAGACTGTTTTAGATGAGAATGGCATAGTGTAAAACAAAAAGTGCAAAAAAAGAAAAAAAAGTGCAAATTTCAATTATCAGTTCCCCAATCTAGTCTGTAGGCCAACAATTTCCTGCTTTGCTGCCCTGGCTCTGGCTGTAGAGGTCATACTCTTGAAATAGGATGTAATCCTTGAGTCTGTTTGGCAACGACAGGAAGCTCATGAACACAGGTGCCCTCAGACGCAGCCGGCCCAGACAGCTGCGGATCTTCAGCCGGCAGAGATGCTGCAGACAGCGGACATTCTCTGTGGGGGTTTGATGAAAGCAGAGAACGGAGAAGGGCCGTTCAGTTTAAACTTTCAACATTCAACCTTTGAGATGTCCCCCCCAGATATACCTTCCTGGAAAAGGTCCCAGGGCACTCCCTGTACTTGTACTCATTATGGTCTTCCTCCATACCTTGAATTTTGCAGATCTCCGGCCACTGTTTCTGCTCCATTAGGGCGGCCTTCAGTTTGGAGCAGAAGGTGACATGACTGACATAGTCCAGCATGATCCTCACCATGTGTCCAGATATGTCCTTCAGCCAGTACACTGTGATCACCTCACAAAACTGAAACACGCACCACATTAGATCATACCATTATTGAGATAGGAATCAGCACAGTTATGTTTACAGATGTTACTTATTCCTAGACAGGGTCTAAGGGACTAAGCATCCCGTGCATGACTTCACACTTTTTTGTGCAATGTGTGCACCCATTGTGCTTCAGTAGAATTGTGTTCTTAGAAACTCCATTTTTTTTTGTTGGAGTGACCCTTTAGGAAATAGGCTTGTGCATTGTTTTGCCTGCACTTTTTCAGATGCAGGGTTACCATGGTATCCTTGATGACCATGTCGCTCCAGCCCTCGTAGTCGTCAGGCACGTGGGACGCCTCGCCGTACGGGCAGTCGAAGCATCTCTGGACGTCGTAACCATAGTTACAAAGCATGCGCAGGATGATGTCGTCCTTCAGAGCGTACTGCAGAGCGGAAGGGAAGTGTGTGGTGTTTATCCGGGAGAAGTAGTTGACGTTGGCGCCAAACCTCAGCAGCAGGTTCATCAGCTCATAGTTGCCATGACGAAGGGCCACCTAGGGGCAATTTGAACAGAACACCTAAATGCTGCGCATTTGGTTGTCATTAACAAACATAAATTCCCACACCTACCTTCTCCCACTAGTCTCTAAACTGTGCATCTCTCCCGCCATTTTCTCCTCTCTCCTTCCCGTTTCACTTTTTCAGCTCCTATCGCTCTCCTATTAATTCCCCCTCCACCCCCCTCTCCTCACCTGGAGGCACTTGACAGGGTCCTGGTTGGGCATGGCCCCGCCCTCTAGCAGCATTCTGACAGACGGCACGTCGTTATTGGACACGGCAAAGAACAGAGCTGACTTGCGCTGGTCGTCGTAGTTGCGGCGCACCCAGGGGTGCAGCATGTCGTTGGGGTCGAACCCTGCATCCAGGAGGGCCTGCAGACAGGGCGTGTGGCCGCCGTCCGCCGCGGAGTGGAGGGGGCTCATGCCGCTGTCGTCCACAGCCTCCATGGTGGTGACTGGTATCAGGAGCTTAAGGGCTCTACAGGCAGAGGGACGGTGAACACTCATTTCATAGCTTTGTCTGTTTGAACCACTGTGGAAATCCAAGCTACATAAGATGTGTGTGTGTGGCGTCCGAGAAGCCCTTCAATTGTGTGTACAGCGTTATTGTTTTCCAAAAGTGATTGCTTGGTGGTTTCTTTCCCTGCTGGGAGCGTGCAGCCCCACTGGCAGTGCCACCTACTCTAGATACCCACGGTGGGACACTCGGTGGATGGGTAGATGCCCGGTGTGTTTGGGTATGTTGGCATCCGCTCCATGCTCCAACAGCAGGGAGATGATCTCAGGGTTTCCCGAGGCTGAAGCCTCAAACAGGATAGTAGCACTGTCCTGGGCCTGAGACTGCACATTGACCCCTGGTGGACACAACATTCCCAGCAGCTCACGTCACATGGTCGGTCCCAAAGCTAACACCTGAGAAGTGTAACACTGTAATGTGTCTCATGAGTTGCATGCAGGTCAGTGACACCTGTGTAGAGCTCAAAACCTAGGACCATTCCCCATCAGTAAGATAACAGGTTGACGTCTCCAGATTACCTTTGTGGATCAGGGCTTGGACCACATCCAGGTGTCCGTTCTGTGCAGCCAGCGCCAGAGGGCTGAGACCGTAGGCGCTGCGGGCGTCCGGCTCTGCTCCAGCCTTCAGGAGCAGCTTCACGAGGCTCAAGAGCCCCAGACGAGCGGCCTCGTGGAGGGGGGTCCTGCGGTGGTTTCCCTCCTGGTTGACATGGCAGCCAGAGCATAGCAGGAGTTTGGCCAGGTCTTCACGGTTGTTTCTGATGGCTAATGTAACAGCAGTTTATCTGGTTAGTCTCATAAAGGCTTTAGATAGGCTTTTGAAATATTAACTATCTAAGTAATTATGGTCCAGTTAAAGACCAGTACTGGATGTGTGCATATTGAAAGAAATCCCTTTTTTTCTGTATATAATATCGACAGAATTATACTTTTCTTTCAAAGTTTGTACATCTCGTTTTCTTTACTGCAGCGCCCTTTTTCTGGCCTCCAAACAGCTTGAAAATTACTTTTAGTTCAAAATGCTAATAAGGATAACATGTTCCTCTTGTGGTGATAGACCTTCAACATGTGCTACCTGGGTTGAAACTCCATCCTTGTGGACCATAGTATAAAGATAGATAGAAAGTGCACCTATGACCAGAGGTGACTCCTCTTCATCATCTTGACAGTCCGAGCTGCATTCGTTCTGTAGAAGAAAGGCGGCGTTCTCTAACAGGCCGTGCTCCACCGCCAGGTGAAGGGCGGTCTTCCCCTGGAGGGTCCGACACTGCCCCGCACTCTGACCGGACGCTGAGGGGAACACCCAATATGTTTGGTCATTCTTTACCATTCCAGGAGATCTATAGTTGGATTGCTAGCTGGAGTCCAGGTTAAGAATGGACTGTAGTCTATTGTGTACAGCCGTTCAGTTCAGGAATCTGTTACTACAACGTTTTGCTACAGACCTGCAAAGGTGACCTCCAGGATAGTCTGGTTTTTCTGAGTGGCGGCCTCATGCAAAGGGATCCAGCCTCTGCTGTCAGTCTCAGAGAAGGCACTCTGGCAGGCAGACAGCTCACGGAGAGCAGCCTCATCACCTGGCACCGAACCAGGAAACCAGGCCATGAAAAGAATCCAAATTAATTACTCTTTGCCATTACTCATCAGATGTGGGTAATAGGAGAGGTTTAGCAATATGGTTCACTTTCCATACGATAAATGTTTAGTGTTGTCACAGTCTGCAGTTTTCATAGCTTGTGTCTACCTTCTCAGATTGGTTATACATACTCCAGAACTCACCTTTCCTGATGGCATCCAATACTTTGACATTGTCTGTCGTGTTGTGAGTAGCCCTGTAGAGAATGACATAAATGCTGAATCACTCACAGGCCTCAAATTATGACAGGGGTGTCAGAAAACCGTAAAGGTCAAACATTGCACTCAGATCACAGATCTAGTTCAAGGACAAGAGACTTGAGGTTTGATATAGTCCACAAAACTTTACTCTGAGAACAGTGCTTAAGGGGCCAACCCCACATTTTCAAGGGAACTCCAAAGTTGAAAGTGCAGGATTGTAAAGCACCCCACCTGCACCCATCCTCTGGGTGTCTGTCCTGGTGTTCTAGCTGCTTGGTGCACTCCAGCAGACTCTGCTCAATCATGTACTGAGTGTCTGCATCCTCATCTCCATCTGTTTCTGACAGGTCAAAGTCCATGTTTTAGGCTTGGGCAGCAATGTATCCAGAGATGGTGAGGGATAGCTGGAAAAACGTTTCCTCTTCTGTGGGTGACATTTTGGTTGACATTTTTCAAAGCTCCTCCCTTCCAAAATCGATGGGCACTTGCACCGCTTTTCACAAGGCCAAGCATGCTCTCACATATGGTATAAAATATAGGAATCATCTTTTTCACTGGTCCAACACTTGCTTGTCTAATGAGTTTTATGTATGTTTTTTTTACTTTCATGCTGCAAAACTAATTAATGCACTAACTGTGATATTTACATGCACAATGTAACAGTATTACATGTCCTTTTCAAAGAAAAGACAAGGAAGATTCCCTGTACATAAACAATTCAAGTTGTTTATGACTATTTTGCAGGCACCTCTGATGGATTGTCATGAGAGTGACAGTGTGTATTCTCACAGCATGCCCACTTGACAAAACAGCTTTTGATGTCATTTTGTTGATTTTACCTGGAGTCAAATGTGGTTAGTGCGTCCTTCTCTGGCTTAAGGGGCTTCTGTTTTTCTCCATGCGAGGCTATTTATAAAGACACGCTACTAAAAATACCTGATCATGAGACTGAGCATGTTTCCTGTCTCTGGCCCACTGAACCTCTCTGACACTCTCTGCTCTGGCTGCAGACACACAGACACACTGACACACTTACACAGGCCTTTTCCAGACCTAGTTTTAAAGGATTGTATTCCACATTCTATGTCCATTAATCAGGTTTTGGTCATTGTCTACAGGGAGGGAACCTAGAATGTAAGAGATCCTTGAGGTTCTGTCTTTGACAGGGCTACCTCACTGAAGTGTGGTTCCAACAGTGTGGTCCAGCATCATGAACATGTGTTTTCTCTGTGGTAAATGTGTGTAAAGGACAGCATGGATTAGATGGTTACGCACAACAAATCCCCTTGGTTGCTAGGTTCCAACCTCATAATGTCACTTCCCTCTCCACTCAACAGGCAAATTAACAGTTTGGACTTCAACACAGCCTTCTTTCCTAGCTAAATCTGATAGATGACCGTGTGACCTCCTTCAGACAGGCTGGGGAGGAGGGATGGGATTTATAATGTGGCAGTGACTCCCCTCTAGGTGGCAATATTATGACGTCAATTCTCCAGCATTCTCCAGCACTCGAGCAAGTATTGTAATTTTATGTAATACATGTGCATGTATTATGTGAAAACTTCATATTAAATAATCTACTATGTCCTCATAAAATGACCAAATCTTAAGTACGACACTTCAAAAATAATACTACTACCAGGCTTGTGTACTGAACAGAATGAGGCTATCTAACTATCACATAGACACCTCCCACATATGAAGTCCCACTCACCAACACCCAAACAAGTCTATTATAGTGTTCCACAATTCTCCTACCACCTCCCAGCATGAAAAAATGTGTCACATTACATGTAAATGAAGACTAGATATGCTTCTTCAGGAAATAGAAGTGTGAGGAATGGAATTTCACTCATTTTGAACTAAATCTAAAATATGCCTTCCTCCTGTTTGTGAAAAAGGAATGGAGAGGTATTGTTGCTGAAATAGTAGCAGCTGTCCCTGAAACCTAAAGCCATCACATCCAGGTGGATGTGCACAGTCCTGCAGTAATGGAGGGGGGGTACAGGTGCAACTTCAACCTAATGGAGGCAAAGAATTATAACCGTGGGGTAAACCCTTTTTAGCTGCTACATTACATAACCATCCAACAGCATCTGATCAACAAGCTTTTTGAACATTATTTACAACACCAAAACTGAAATAGACAGCGTGGGTGGAATAATTGTGGGGCCTGCAAACAGATTGTTTACAGCTGGGCTGGCATCTGATGCTTGTTCTCATTAACTGTTGTCGGTGGCGCACATTTCTATTCATGATCAAAAAAAAGATTGAGTACAAAATGAAAGGGATACTTTTGAACAGCCCCTCAAAAAGGGTTAACACCTCTGATTTAAGAATTTTTTTTTGTCATGTGTATATTTTGATCTTGCATTTTAAAACTCAACTCCTCACAACCCTTTCTTCAGCTTTAACACAATTCCACAATAAATGTATTGCTGCATATACGGTTATATGAAACAAATGCACACCAACACTAACTGGAACTGAAAAACATCCTTTTATTGAATTCCGGTCTGAACTCTATGATCTGGGCCTCTCCTTCTTGCCTTTGTACAGGGCCAGGAGTGACACATTAGCCACCTTGACCACCTTGAATCTCACACCGGGAATATCACCGACGGCGTGTCCCTTACGACCGAATCCTGCCACCAGCACTTCATCGTTCTCCTGAAACACAAAGCAACACACGGTGAGGCGGACATAGCATGCAGTGGGTGCATGTCACCTAGACAAACAGACCTGGAGACATTAAATCAGACCATACATTACCATTGGGCAGGTTAAAGACACTTGTGGCCATGAACTTAAACAGGCCTTTAAGTTCAATCAATGTATACAGGTAAGACCAATTCATATGCAATTCTTAAGACATCCTGTGAAACAAGACCTGTATAAAACCATGGCAACCAACGGAAACAACCAAATCCAGATGGCAACCAAATTTACCTCAATGAAGTTCAAGCAACCATCATTGGGGACAAAAGCGGTGATCTTCTTGCCGTTCTTGATGAGCTGGACCCTGACACACTTCCTGATGGCAGAGTTGGGCTGCTTGGCTTCAACACCACTATAATGAAGACAAAAAAAAGTGAGCGATCAAAAATGTGAAACCATCAAGCATGGCATGCCAACGAATAGTGGTACACATGCTTACACTTTCTCAAGGACGATGCCCTTGGCGTGGGAAGCTCCTCCGAAGGGATTAGCCTTCAAAGCAGTTCCAAGATGGGCTTTCTTGTACTGTTTATCATGCCATTTCTGCTCACGACGATGGTTACGCAGCTTCCTGGCTGTACGCAGACCGCGACACTTTCCTATTGGATACAGAAGAGTTTAATGTGTTAAGTATGGGACAAGCAGTCTGTAAGCATCTTCACATTATATCGAACTCCTGCACTTAAGTACGGATCACGTACTACTCGACGTTAGCAAACCTAGACAGTTCGCATTCTTTCGACTTGGTAATATGCTAGCAAGCTGACGTTGACACCGTGGCTAGACAATTCTGACCATATGTCTTGAGTTGGTAAAAAACAAACAGCAGTCTGACAATGAAATTACACTGATTCGCGGAATCACGTTTTAATTCGGTAATTTTATGATAATTACAACTGAAAATTATTTTTCTAGCGGACGTTAGCTAGCTAGCTATCCTAGCCGGAGTCCCATCAGAGAGCCATGTTCTGGCCCTCTCCACGTTGCGGAGCTCGTTGTATGATAGACCGTGAAAATAATGCTACTGGAGGACAAAATGGATGCTGTATAGCAACAATACTGACACAAATCACTAATAAGATATACAGAAATTGTGCCGATATTAGGAAACGCTGTGACTAAAGGACTTGATGTGTAAAAAGTCGAATAATTCTCGTACCCATGTTTGCAGATTACGAGCCTGGGCTGGAAAGGAAGAACCCAAGAAGCACCGCGGCAATGTCTACTCTGAGGACCCAAAGGTGTCTAAATTGTGCCTGCTAGTTTTATTGTCGTTTGCGGCATACTTTTTTTCATCCAGGGAGTATACTCTTTCTATATTCTTCCCTTTGATAAACTTAGTGATCGATTTAATATAAATTGTCTGCTTGAGTGCGTATCATGCAATTTCTCACGTGCACGTGATAAGTATAAATAAGGTTTCATAAACATTTGATTAATGTATACTATTTGTATGTATAAAGTAGGGAAATCAATGTCATTTTTATTGCACCATAATATAATTTGATCATCTGTCAGATACCAGTGTTGTATTGTCATTGGGCTGACGTCTTTTTCGTCACAGGGTTCTATTAAGATGCAGAACTCTTAATCAGAAATTCACGATGCATTAATTTCACTGCCGGTGTATCTGGGTCATGCGCGTTTTCAAATCATAAAAACATTGACCTTGAGTTTTTGAAAGGCTGAACTTCATTGATAGATTTTCATGACAGCTTTAAAAGGGTTTTTCTTTGTCTCGTGTCCCTCCCTCCCTCCTTCCCCTCCCCTCCTCTCTCTCTTTCTCTCTCTCTCTCTCTCTCTCTCTCTCTCTCTCTCTCTCTCTCTCTCTCTCTCTCTCGTCTCTCCCCTTTGTGTGTGAGGACAGACAAATATATGTGAGATTGATTGATTAATTATGTGTGTGTGTGTTTTGTGTCTGTTGTAATCTGACAGTGTGTGACTGTAACCCCGTTTACCTTCCCCCTGGATGCCTATTGGCTGCTGCACCTGTCACTCTGTGGGGTTTATGGCTTCGGCTGTTATCAAAGCAGATTATAAGCAGTTCTCATCTGTGGCAGTCTCATCTGGCCGTCCCCATGGCTAAACCAGAGATCTTTATGTTTTTTCAGTTACTATCATTCCTTGTTCTGCAGTTCTCTTTGTCTTATGAACAAGTGCCTGCTATAGGGGAAAGGAGGTAGGTGAAAAGGGCTATTTTAACTATGTGGGGGGAGGAAATATGTAGGCATTGATGCTGTGCAGCCGGGGGATGTGGATCTTTCACTGTGGTGAGATGTGGACCATAGGAATGATAGGAGATGGATAGTAGGAATGTTTGACTAGATTCTGCTAAAGCATTTCTTTCAGCTGTGCTTTTCTCACATGCCTAACCGTCATTTTCAGCTCTTTTTATTTGCGATGTCCTGAAATAGAGCAAGAGCTGCAATCAGAAGTCTGGCTGTGTCAGTGAAACACTAGAGAAAATCCATCATTGTTGGACCGAGGGAGTCAGTTTACACAGAGCAAATCTATATGTGCACTATAAAAATAGGCTCTGATGAAAGCTACAATTGTGTTGAGAGGGGATCACATTATTTGTGCCCTCATGGGTCGTTTGTGCCATGAAAGCATATGTGAATTCATTCCTCGAAGGTGGCAAATGTGAATTGCTGAACAAGGTAAAACAGCATTATTGCCTTTGTACAATAAGGAGTATCCCTTCAGACCTCGGAACTCCATGTTATTAGGATTTCCCATTTCCATTGTGACCCATTGAATTGTACTGAACAAAGAATTGTAGACTGAACCCTTTGATGTAAATTTTGACTGTAGGAGGCAGATGGCCTATTGGCCAGCTCACATGGTAGAAACCCACTTAGAAATGTTACATTGTCAACCAGGTGACTGTAATCTTTCACTTTTGGCATATGTGCCATCTCAATCAGACTGACATCTACAGCCTCCAACCTGACTGGGAGGCGGGCTGGATGGGGCCCCAGGTGGTCTCTCAGAGACCAAATGGAAAACTGGGCAGCAGAACAGCGTCTCACAGTAGTGTAATCAGGGCATTATGGGACAGGTCTCCACACGCACAGCAGTTAGGTTGAAACAGGGCCAGCAACAACTTGCTCTCTACTGCATGTGTTGTACATGCATTTAGTATGTTGTACCTGGCAATATTAGTAGTGTATGTTTCAAGAATTAGTTTCAAGAATTTTCAAGAGCTGCACAGTGTCAAGGATAACATTTTCATCATCAAAAGCTGTGGGAGTTTTAGAGGAATATCGTTTTCAAGTTTGTGAGTGGTTTGGTAGATGTGATTTTATGAACACTCGTCACAGTTTTTTTACAGCAGACATTCCTATACACAGACAGCTCAAGCATGTTGTAAATAGATTCTCAATTCAGAGCAATGTTTCCCATTGCCCAACAATATTGTGTTGTCCTAAACATAGATTAAATCAAATGGATCAGACATTTTGAAGCCTAACCTGTCTATATTGGTGAGTGTGTTTTGTGCTCACCTGTCAGGGTAAATGTGACTTCAGCCAATGGGGTTGTAAACAAAACAACAACAAAAACATCCCTTCTAATTTGTAATTGGCAACATATTGCCTCCAGGGCATTAGGCCATTTAGGCCGTCTAGGTTGGCGCCTGCACAGATGGGGCTTGATGACCGCATGTAGGGCAGCGTGGACTTTAGCCTTGGCAGATCTGATTTTCCGAAGCTGGGATGCTGAGCGGCACTGGCCAGGGTCTAGTCTAAAAACGGACTGTGAAATCTCCCCCTCGTAGAACGCGTGCATGACAGACACACACACTGTGTGGGATGAGTGAGTGAGAGAGGGAGGGAGTGTCGCCCCGGGTGGGCGGAGCAGAGGATTGTATTGATTATATAATGCTGCTGCCTTGTTCAACAAAGATCCCACATGTTCAAGAGCCGCTGGTGACGGCAGCACAGCGCTGATGCTGGGAGGGAGGGGGAGAACACAGAAGGGAGGGGCAGGGGCAGGAGATGGTTCTATTTAGACCAGAAGTGTCAGTTGAGTCAGTTGAAAGCTCTGGGTTTGTGTTGGCAGTGTGTTGTGTTGACATTCATAGTCTCTCCCTGCCCAGGTCACGGAGCAGCACATTTAGGTCGATGCTTGCGCTCAGATAAATGATTACTCAGTGTTTAAGGACAGCATCTGCTGGAGAGCAGGGAGCCGAGGGCTGCTCGGCATCTCCCAAACGACTTGTTATATCCCTGAATCCAGTCATCACAGACCCACAGAAATGGGCTTTTATTGCCAGCTACATTTCAGACAGACGCTCATTACACTTTTACTGTGTTTTAGAGGTCTGTTTTATTGAAGAATAACATGATATCATAGCAATATACAGTCAGCACATATACAATAACTACCCCTTTAAATTAGTATTTAATGTAGACTTGCAGCCACGATGACCTTTCTTGTGTGTTCCGCTGCTCTGGTTCACTGGGATGGTAGTGTAGCATCACTACAAAACCACGCCTATCCAAAAGAGTTACAGCATAGGACAGATGTTCTGATAAAGGACCTCTTTAACCCACAAGATTAAGAGAAGGAAGGCTCTGTGTGAGACCTTATGGTAGACCAGCCCATCTTCTCTGAGATCCCGCCCAGGCCTGTCGTCCTCCCAGACATGACTTGTGGACAGACAGCCAGCCCCGCTGATCCTCCTTTGCGGTTAGACGGACAGGGAAGGTTAATCTATCACAGCCTTAATCAGGTTTTCCCAATCTCCCAAAGCTGAATTCATCTGGCATTATGGCAGTGATTAGATATTTAAACAGTTAGACTGAGGATAATCTCCTTACACTGTTGAGGAAAGCACAATAAGAGCAAACCAGGTCCAGGACATGACTGGTGAGGGTGTGTCCTCAGTTCAACAGTATTTTAGGATTTAGGGAATTACTGTATTTAATCTTCTATGATTTTGTAAGGTTGTCCCTGATTCGGAGGAGAACTTTATGTACATGTACAATAAATATGTAGGCAAACATGATGGGCCTAACTTGCTACTGACATTACAAATGTACTCTTCATTAATCATCCTCATATACAGTATAATGTTGACTGTATGAGGATGATTTCTTTGTCAGTCACACTCTTGACTCCTTCCACTTGGCGGGGTTCAGTCCAGAAGGGTTTAGATTATCTTTAATATACCATGCCACTATATGTCTGAGATTCCAACAATGCTCTCTATGCCGTATCTTAAACCCTTTCTAATCGCATGAGAACAATCTTGCCAGTGCTTGCCAATTTTTCACAATGTGTTTATGTCTTCTGTGTCCACAGCTTAGATAACTCCCCGTCCCGAGATATCCGGCTGAAAGATGGTGAGTTGTTGACCTCATTCTATATATAAATCCATTCTTATGAATCACGAATCAAAAATGAACATGTAAATGAACAAGCAAGCAGCTCCCAAGCATCAAGCATTCAGCTTGTGTTTGGATTCAAACAATCCTCAACCTTCTTTAGTCTTTCTCTGAACTTTGCAAAAAGAAAAAAAAAACATGAAAACATGAATGTACAAGATCGGTCTGAATTGTAATTGAAAGAGGCCAACGCGAACCTGCTAAAGTACTGGACACATACTGGACTGTATATTTGATCCTACTTTTCTCATCGTTTCCCCAGACGACCCGGACCTCAGTGAATCCAATGAGGGAAGTGCTCTACTTGGAGAGGAACTCCCCCTCAAGAGAGTACCTCAGGTGAGCCTGAAAATGCAGAACACTACGTTTCCAGGAACTCACCCCAACCGAGTGACCAAGCCAGGGAGAACACACTTCATTCTTGACCACATCAAATTAATCCCACAGAGATGGAATATTCTCAGCAAGATCAACAATCCGAATCACTGCCAACAGTGTTATATAAGAAGATTATATTATTCCTAAAGCACAAAGCGCCACCCTTACACAATGTCTTGTTTATGAATGTCCAGCCTCTCAAAAGGAAATGAAAAAGCAATACATGATAAAAGCGCCCTCCCTGTCCCTGTTCCCCCTCCTCTCTCCCTGTCCCTCCCTGTCCCTGTTCCCCCTCCTCTCTCCCTGTCCCTCCCTGTCCCTGTTCCCCCTCCTCCCTCCCTGTCCCTCCCTGTCCCTGTTCCCCCTCCTCCCTCCCTGTCCCTCCCTGTCCCTGTTCCCCCTCCTCTCTCCCTGTCCCTCCCTGTCCCTGTTCCCCCTCCTCCCTCCCTGTCCCTCCCTGTCCCTGTTCCCCCTCCTCTCTCCCTGTCCCTCCCTGTCCCTGTTCCCCCTCCTCTCTCCCTGTCCCTCCCTGTCCCTGTTCCCCCTCCTCCCTCCCTGTCCCTCCCTGTCCCTGTTCCCCCTCCTCTCTCCCTGTCCCTCCCTGTCCCTGTTCCCCCTCCTCTCTCCCTGTCCCTCCCTGTCCCTGTTCCCCCTCCTCTCTCCCTGTCCCTCCCTGTCCCTGTTCCCCCTCCTCTCTCCCTGTCCCTCCCTGTCCCTGTTCCCCCTCCTCTCTCCCTGTCCCTCCCTGTCCCTGTTCCCCCTCCTCTCTCCCTGTCCCTCCCTGTCCCTGTTCCCCCTCCTCTCTCCCTGTCCCTCCCTGTCCCTGTTCCCCCTCCTCTCTCCCTGTCCCTCCCTGTCCCTGTTCCCCCTCCTCTCTCCCTGTCCCTCAGCCGTATGGAGGGCCCCTGTACTCCCCTCGCCGAGCCAAGCGGAAGCTGCTGCAGACCCCTGCCAGCTCGTCTCTCTTCTCACCCCTGAACGTGGTGTACAACGGCAAGCCCTGCATCCTCTTCAGGGCCAGGAAGTTGGCCGTCAGGTACAGGAACAGCACCTCGGTGGACCTCACTGAGAAGGCGTTTGGCTCCAGTGCACAGATCGACACCAAGGGTTCCGTGTGCAGCAAAGATAAAGCCACGTAAGTCGACTAGACACAGTCACTCTGTGTGACATCCTGTTGTTAACCACAGCCCATCTTCTTTACCATAACCAGTTGCTGGCTACTGATAGTTGAGCCGTTGATGACTTAAGTCCACTCCATCTTCTTATTCTACCAGGCTCATATTACGTTTTGGGGATGTGGAGGACTTGAGAGGACTCGTTATAAGGTTTGTTGCGTGGATACAGTCAGGTACCCTGTACAGTATTCGATTGTTACGGTTTCCAATAAAACCACCAAAAAACATCAAACTCTCTTTACCAGGTTGCAGATGTCCAACACGTTCTACGAGTCGGCGGGGCAGAACTGGTTCGCACTGGAAAGTGTTCACATTCACTACAACTGGACACAGGAGGCTACGTTCAACGCCACCGATGTGTACGCCCCCTCCACCTACTCCTACCACTGCCAGCATGTGAGCAGCCTGCAGAAGTACGACACCCTGCTGATACCCAGCTCCAACACCGACAACTCTGCTAACTGGCACATCACTTTCACTGACTTCCAGGTGCGCTTCCTGTGTCCTTCAAGTAGATGTTATTAATTGCTCGTAAGTACGGCACCAGTGTGTATGTTGTATACTGTAGATTGGTTGTTTGCCCCTGGGACAGATTGGGCTCAGACCAATCCAAGATTTAAACGTGTCGTAAATAGAGGCTCAAACATGTTCAAATTAGAACAGCTCATCTGTTGAACAGTTTAACAAGATGAAAACATCGAGCTGGACCGGTTTAACGTGCTCCCGTTTCACCCTATAGATACAAGCATTCAACGTGCTGTCCAACAAGTTTGCCTCTGCCAGCGACTGTGCCACCTTCTTTACCCCCGCCATCCTGATGGGGCTGATCACCTCCCTGATCCTGCTGCTGGTCCTGGCCTACGCCCTGCACATGGTCATCCACCTCAAGCACATCGACCACTACGACGAGCACAAGACGACCGTGTACTTCCCTCGCAGTGTCCCCGAGGCAGACTGCACCGAGAAAAACAACTTGTAGGACAGGACTACGACTCCCATGTTCCACCACCTCCGAGCAGAAGGAGGGAGACTGTTCTGTGCTGTTTACTGTCCTGTAGATCTGAGAGATAGAGAGAAAGACGGACCTCAAACTAGAGCTGTGTATTCCATTAAAACCTCCAGGAGGCAGGCTGAACTCGAGGTTTTAGCAGCCTAAAAAGACCCACTCCCCAGCCTCCCCCCCCCCCCCCCCCTCCCCCCTTGTTAAAGGGAATGGAACTCTCTGGAACATTTACTGACTGATCTCATGTCAGATCCCACATCTTTGTCCGTACTGATGGACTTCCTGTTGAATGCTACTTACATCACCTACAGAAGACAGTGCTCAGTGCTGCAATGCCTCTGAATTGGTTTGCAGTGCACTCAGCATTGTGTTATAGCTGTAGAGATACTGCACTTATGGACCACACCTACCAGAAGATGTTAGAGGACTATCAGGACATTGCAAATGACAAATGAAAGACTGGTGTGACACTTTAGCGAAACTCATATTGATACCGTAAGCACAATATCAATTTATTCAAACCCATAATATGAGTATCTCGGTCAAAGATTTAGTTGTCCATATACTCTATACCTTAGTATAATGGGTAGTATTACTATACACTTTTATGTTATTCATTGTATAATAATACTCTATAATAATACCTACTCTACTCAACTTGTTACATTCTGATATTTCAGAGCTATTTTAGAGGATTTGGGCTTTTCATGGACTTGTGATTTTGTGAAAATGATACTACTGTATGTAATGTCTGATTTTGTACATTTTTATTTCGAGTTTTTAAGTTTGAAAATGTGTATTCCTACATGGTGGGCCTTTATTAGTTTTCCGATGAAAACATAAGACGCCGAAACCAGTTCATGAAATCTGATACAGAAAAATATTACACCAGCCTGGCGTTGTTTATGACATACAGCATGCCTTTGGACAAGAAAGACATCTGCAACAATACTGATGGGTATAATTGTTCAATGTTTCTAGGTAGGGCGCTTACTATTGTTATGTATTTTTCTTTCATCTGACTATAAGCAACGTGTTTGGAAAAAATAAACCTCATTTGGCTCATGTGTCCTGTAGATCTTATATAGTTCTCACGATAGGTGGCGGTACTGCACAAATGTTAATTCATTGGCAATAAACCGGAAGATGTACCTCCCAAATAGGAAGTTTCTTATTCAACATCACGTTGTTGTAGGCATAGTTCAGATCTAACTAGGCTACGTCTGTAAGCCTTAGCTACGCATATTGGACATAAGCATATTTAAAATAAGATAACACTATACCTGTATTTATAGCTTTGTTTTGAGTAACATTTTGACGTTGCGTTTCGCAAAAATACAAAGCTTACAGTGGTCTACTTAATGCTGACTGACTAGCTAGGTAGCTAGCTAACGTTATCGTAGTAGCAAGCCATTGCCGTCATTTACATTTCTGGACTACTCATGCTTTCGGACTTATGAACTCGTTCACAACAGTCGCAAGACTTCTTTCGCGATACGTCGTGGTCAACACTTCGAGGACTTGTAACACAAGCTGTCGTTTTTACACTAAAATGGACCGAGCTACAGTTAGATGTTTACCAGGGGAACCTAAACTCACAATTTCATTTGTCCTCGATGGTAGTCACAAACACATGCTCAGGGACCAAACGGAGGAGCTGGGGAAGTTATTGGCAAGGATCGCGAACAATGCAGTCAAGGGCCAGGGCAAAGCTAAGAAGTCCAAGAAAAACAAAAACCAAGCAACAGAACTAACAGAGCACTTGAATGTGAAGTTGTGTTTCAACGGGGACTTGGTAGCTGAGGATGCCATGAACTCGGATGCCTGGCAGGATGGAGCCGTTTTGCACGTTGGGGATAGTAAATATACGGTGCTGAGGAACCCCCCAACATTTACCACCGCAGAGTTGCCAGCGTCTGTTCTCGCAGGTTTTCCAGTTTGCCCAAAGATAGAGATAGAATTTGGGGACCTGAAAGACTCCATGTTCACATGGTATAAGGAAAGTGTTGGCGAATTGCAAACTAACTGGATAGAAGTCGGCAACGAGCGAGTCTTTGTACCGTCTAATCTGGACATAGGGTTAAAACTGAAGTTGAAGTGTACACCAAAAGATGGGATCCGGTGTGGAGTAGACAAGGAATTAGTGTCCATTGGGGCTGTTGAGGCTGGACCAGGGACTTGCACATTTGACAACCGGCATATGTACACCAACAAGATTACAGACGAACAGACCATTAGAGTAGTGTCCTACAATATTTTGGCAGACATTTACGCCCAAACAGAGCTCTCCAAAACGGTGCTTTACCCCTACTGCGCTCCATATGCCCTGGAACTCGACTACCGACAAAATCTAATTAAAAAAGAATTAGCAGGTTACCATGCTGACATCATTTGTCTTCAGGAAGTGGATAAGGGAGTTTTCACTGACAGCCTTTCTCCGGCCCTTGATGCATTTGGACTGGATGGGGTCTTCAGAATCAAGGACAAGCAGCATGAGGGTCTTGCAACTTACTTCAGAAGGTCCAAATTTAAACTGCTTAGTCAACACGACATAGTGCTCAGTAAAGCATTAACTTCCGACCCAATCCATGCTGAGCTTTTGGAGAAGGTATCAGCCAATCCTGACTTGAAAGAGAAGGTGGTGCAAAGATCAACCACCTTACAGGTACTTAAAGCTTCATCAAATCCTATATTTATTATGAATGAGGGCTGAAAACTGTTGTGCCCCCAGACAGGGAATCTAGATTGATTTGTAGTCAGATTTCCAGACAGACACCAAGCCACGAATGTTAGGTCTATGTGGTGGGTGTAAGTCTTACCAAAAGCCTCAACTCAGGCTTGCCTCATCTCACAAGGTTTAACAAACCATAGAATCTCAGCTTGAGACAGATTTAGCCAGGAACATTAAGCTTCTCTTGGTCTTATTCAATGCCTAGAAGCTAGCGGTTGACTTTGGATCAAAGAAAGGCAAGTATACTTCAGTTCATGACAATATTGCTTTTGTCTCTCGGTGTAGGTCTGTGTGCTTCAGTCGCTTAATGACTCATCCAAGAAAATCTGTGTTGCAAACACTCATCTCTACTGGCATCCTAAAGGTAATTTCACAGTCACAATTACTCCAAAACCCTTAGCCTCTATGACCTACACGCTAATGTGAGTGTGTCCTATTCACAGTCTCAGGTTAAGTCTGTTGATCTCAGGTTAGTCTAAATATTCATGTTCTGTTATACATTTGCACTTATTGATAAGCTTACTCTTCCATGCATGTTCTTAACAGGTGGCAACGTGCGACTCGTACAGATAACGGTAGCACTGAGGCACCTGAAGCAGGTGATATCAGAAGTCTCCTCAGAGGTTCCTCTCCTCTTCTCTGGAGATTTCAACAGCACTCCATCCTCCGGCCTGTTCCAGCTGTTCAGCCAGGGGGCCGTCCCGGAGAGTCACCCAGACTGGGGCTCCAGTGGCCCCCAGGAGGCCTGTCCCATGGAGGCCTCCAACCCCTTCAGGCTGGACAGCGCCTATGGGGAGCCCGCCTACACCAACTATGTGGGGGGCTTCCATGGCTGCCTAGACTACATCTTCATAGACCCTCAGGCCCTCCAGGTGGAGCAGGTGATACCGCTGCCTAGCCACCAGGAAGTCACCACCTACCAGGCTCTGCCCAGTGTGTCCCACCCCTCCGACCACATTGCACTGGTCTGTGATCTCAAATGGAAATGATTGTGGAACATTCCGAATAAATTATCAGTTTACCTTCACTATTCGGATCTGAAGTGGAAATAGTTGGAGTGGCTGTACTGATGTAATGATCATATAGATATATATATATGGAACTATGATCCTTTGAAAGGGTTTTTAGCAATTATCTGACAAGAAAATATGTTGTCTACAGTTTCAGATATGGCCAATACTTTTTAATATTGAAAAGGACAATTAGATCCATATGTGGTTACATGTATTTATTGTTTAATTAAATAAAAGCAAGCCTATCTAATTACGTCAACATGAATCCTACTATTCATTTGTAGTACATCAATTGTTCATGTAGTACAATTAATGTTGCTATGCATGTAGTCTAAATCGAATACATACAAATATTTTGAGGTAGACAAATAATAAAAAAGTAAAGTGTAACATATATATTCAAACAACCCCATTATTCACCGATAACCAAAGTGCAATTATATTGTACCTGACTTATTAGTATGTCAGAGTGAGTGCTAGTGTTTGGTGATCTGTCCAGCAAGCCAATCCAAGCCGTCTGTAAGCCCCGTGCCTTGGGTTGCACAGGTGGCCTGGACCAACCACTGTGGATAGAAAGGACAGCATTAGTATGACGTACCCGATCTTGTGTCGTTATCTAAATTAATCAAACTCAAATATTCACCTCAATTTGATTTTAAATCAGGTTTGAACCTTTATATCAGAACTTGTTAGCCAGTTTCATTACTTTCCCTAGTCAAGGAATCGTGTAATTGAGGCTCAAATCACTGTCCAAACCTACAGGTGTTTTGAGGGTCCGCAGGCCCAGAGAGTCTGTGATGTCACAGACAGTCATGGCATGAGGCAGGTCCTGCTTGTTGGCCAACACCAGTAGAACCACATCCTGTAGTTCTGCTTCCTCCAGCTGCACAGGAGGAGAGAAGACCAGGAATGTTGCTTTAAAAAAATGATCCATGACATCTTATTTTCTTTATCTTGCTTGTTTTGAAAG
Source organism: Thaleichthys pacificus (assembly GCA_023658055.1). Lineage (NCBI taxonomy): Eukaryota > Metazoa > Chordata > Actinopteri > Osmeriformes > Osmeridae > Thaleichthys > Thaleichthys pacificus. The sequence continues at coordinate 14,401,289 of CM042868.1, forward strand.
GTTTCCTCCTCTGTGACGTTTTCGAGAAGGAGGTGAGCGAACAGGAGAATAACGAACCATTATGTGTAGCTCCTCAGCAGCCAGCTTTATTCTCTCAGGGTCATTGCTGTCCACCACATAAATGATTCCCTGCATCACAAATGACACAGACAGAAACAACTTTAAACACATCGTTGTAATGCCATTTCAAGCTATCATTCAATAAGTATATTTCATATTATGATATACAATGGATAACACTATGACAGTACCTTTTGAGCTTTTAAAATCGACATTATAATGTCCTTTGTCATAGCTTTTCAAGATTGTACATTTTAGAAGGCTCTTTACCTGAGTGTTGGTATAGTAGTGTCTCCACAGAGGTCTGATGGTGTCCTGGCCACCCACATCCCACACAGTAAAGCTAATGTTCTTGTACTCAACAGTCTCCACGTTGAACCCTACCGAAATGAAACGACCTTTGAGCTACACAATATGTAAAACGAGCAAAACCATTGTCAACAATGGTATTGACTCCGTGCTTTACATAGACTAATAACTCCATTTGTATATGAAAACATTTCTTAACCTAAAACATTTTCCAGTTGTCAATTGTTGCTCATTTCACCTACCGATAGTGGGGACTGTTGTGACAACTTCTCCTAGTTTTAGTTTGTACAGGACTGTAGTCTTCCCCGCAGCATCCAAACCCACTATGCAATAAGGCAAAATTAATAACTTGTTGTCAAAGCTGTACGATCACAATAACAATTAAAATAGTTTAAACATGTCCAAGTCGCATAAACATAATGCACGTCATGAATTTAAAAAAAAGCAGAAATTATTCACAACTGCCTGATATAGGTTACTCACCCATCAGAATTCTCATCTGATACTTCCCAAAGAAACGTGAAAATAGTGTCGATGCAATGACGCCCATTTTCGAAGGTTAATTTCTGTCACTAAAGGAGAAACTGAGTATGTACCTTTCTGCAATTGTGGTTTGCTTTTATATGCGCGAATAGGTGACTTCCCACTGAATTGTCAATCGTCATGTTTGTACACACAGACGGCGTGTGCGCCAATTCTGCTGTGTCTTTTTTCTCCACGTCACTTTCAGTTTGTTGGTCCCGTGAACCATTATGTCTACTGTGAACGCTTTTACAGTAGTAGGAAGTAGAATTAGGATGACAAATCACCACTCAAATGCAGGGAGATGGATGTTTATTCATTCATAGATCTTCCTGTCATTGAAAGCCATTGGTTTTAGTAGTTCAGAAAGTGGTCGGCCTACATTTAGTGGTAATGGCTTTGATACAAAAAGAACATGAGTAAACGTTATAAGGGTAAAAAATATGTAGGAACACCCAAGTTACAGCTTAACCATGTGCTTTTGTTAACGTTATTCTAGTTCATATTAAACATTAAAGCCCATAGAAGTTATTACAATACTCCTAATTAGTAAGACAACTTCTGTCATTGTAAAATAATTATCATTATGCATGGGCTAAATCTTTCTTTTCTTTACAACTTTATGTACAAAACACTATTAATCGATGAGCGGAATATGTGAATAACCCCCTATATAAAATTCAAACTTGTTAAAATAAGCATTTTCGACATATAAAACATGGTTGCCCAACAACCGATAGTCACAGGTTTTTTTCAACCATTAATTTCCCCCCAAGAAGAGATCATAAGTGAAATTCATGATTTGAATGGTGCTTCCTAAAAATCTCTACGGTCAGATTGAGAACGTTATCCCAGGAGTGCGCATAATGTATGGATGCAGTTCACAACACATCACAGGGAGTTGCATTCAAAACCCTTCACATTATGAGCAAAGGTGCTGATATTCAACATAACCTAAGACAGTCTTTGGTTTTCTTCTCTGGTTTCTCCTATCACATACCCCACTAAGGCACCTGCATGATCTCCAAGAATAGACTATTATAATGGATTCTAGAACACACCAATTAAGTCAGAATGTAACTGTTGCATTTCCATCTCGTTCCGACAATAAAATGTTGTTTAGAGTTGGAAAAGACGCCTTAATCCAAATGCACAACATGTATTTTGTAGTGCGGTCCTACATGTCCCGATTCAGCAGAAGAAATGAAGATTTCTCTTCACTGTCTCCCAGCTCACTCGCGAAGTTAACCACTTTGAGGACAAAAAGGTACAGTACAGGAAAAATGAGAAAACCCACCCAACACCTCAAAGCATCACAACTTAAATCCTAGAAACAGCTCTAATACACAATGGTCAATGGTCAGACAGAAGGCACAAGGTCAGAAGTTTTAGTTAACTTTACACAGCTGATTATGCTAATGCTTGTGTTTATCTGCAAATCCACCATAAAAAAAAAAAAAAATTGTGAACATTTTGACATCTCAATGTCAAATTTAGACCCAACTCAGAAGATATGGGTCGCAATGAGGGTGCCATGCAATACTGTCTCACATCAACAGAAATTGGTCAGATATTATTGTAGACTGTAGACAGCCCTGAGGACACAGCAGTGCAACGTTTAAGCCACTTGTTGAATCTGAAAAGCCTTCCATTGGTTTCCTTGCAGCTTCTCTCCTCACGTCAAAGGACCCACACCTAAAATCTTGTCTTCTAGTACCCGAGTCAAGGAAGACAGGAGTCTATGAAAAGCTTTTGAGATTCGACCACAATAGACACCTTTGGCCAACATGGTGATGCCTTAATGTTCCTTCATACATCAAGACCTTACTGTTTCTCTCACTGAAAACCAGCACCACATACCCTGGGATTATGGACTTCAAATCTATACTTGGATGACTTTATTGCACCTTTTGTTAAAAACAAAAAAAACCCTAACCTGATCGCTATTGGCGTATGCTTGTAGAGTTTCTGTCATAAATCTCTTAATCTTTCCCTTTTGACGAGGTCTCTATGCAGGCAAGGCCTGGTTCAGGTCAGAGCCCAGAGAGACAGAGCACCAGAATGTTCTGGAAGCTTCAGCCATGTGGGTGGTGGTTATGCTGTGTGTGTGTGTATGTGTGTCTGTTTGTCTATATATGATCAAACAGCCCTTCTCTACAGTATAAAGCACTTCTTGGCTTTTATCTTGAACTGAATGATCCTTGAATGCAGAATCATTCCGTTTCCCCTCCTCTCAGCAATGCCAGCATTGCACGATGTGGGCACACAGAGCGAGAAAGGCCAAGTGCACTTAAAAAAAACACACACAGTTAAAAATCTAGTGTTCAGTTCAGCTGGACTGGGTCAGTCAGTGGGCCCTAAGCACCTCTAGGAGGGGTGTCAGTCAGTGGGCCCTAAGCACCTCTAGGAGGGGTGTCAGTCAGTGGGCCCTAAGCACCTCTAGGAGGGGTGTCAGTCAGTGGGCCCTAAGCACCTCTAGGAGGGGTGTCAGTCTTATGGTGTAGAGGGCTTGTGTAGGATGCCTTGCAGATCCTCGGGCAAGGCCAGGATCACAGCCTCGATGTGGGACTGGAGTTTGGCCAGGGTCCCTGGTTGGACTGGCAGCTGGTCTTTCTCTGCCTGGGTCTGAAACACATTTATTAGGGGTGTAACTATATATTGTGGAACAATATATTACAATATAAAAATGTAACAATATGTATCGTAGAGTTATGGCAATATTTGGACAATATGACGTCCGTTTGATCCTATTGGTTGAGCTACCAGCATGCGACCTACTCAGCACCTGCGTCATGTGTGCATTCATTACTGTACATTCACAGAAATCGCTTGAACTGAGTTAACTAAATTGTATGTACAACAAAGAAAATGATTGAAAATGTTTAATGTTTTGAATTTCGGTTTCATTTAAAATGTTGTTCAAAATATGGTGATACGTATTGTATCATACACCCAGTATCGTGATACGTATTGTATTGTGAGCTGAGTGAATCGTTACACCCCTAACATTTATACACACATATACCCTTGCATAACCCACTGAATAGGTATAGATCATTTTTAAGCACGGATATGGCCAAATGTACATCGCAAACAGCAGTGTGGAGGATCCAGTACTGACCAGTTTGTCTTTCAGCTTCAGAACCAAGTCCACCGTCTCTACCTCTGTGTGTTTCTGGATGCGCAGCTGCAGATCCTGAAACAGCAACGAGGGAAGAATTCAGGGACAGAAGAATTCAAAAGTTCAAGAGTGATCGAGACAGCCGAAAATGGCCATAACATCTCAATTTGCCCGTCCACCAAACTATTCTTGTCTTTGTGTCTCAGTTTTCATGAGGGGAGGTCATGTGATTCCTTTCTGTTCAGCGTGAACGTCGACAGCGTGTCCTGACCTCGTCACACAGGGCCTCCAGGTGAAGGGCTTCCAGCTTCTGCATCATCTCTCTCCTCCTGTTCCGGAACCATCCGTCAAAGTTGGGGGACTTGAGGAACTGTCTGCAGGTCGACACAAGAACGGCCGGTTAGGGAGGCGGTCCACCTGGGAGGACGTCCTGTGAGGAGCAGTAGGTGAGCCTACCTGTAGAGGCCCATCCAGTCTCCTTTGAGGCGTGAGGTGAGCTGAGGACCGGCCTTCTCTAAGGTCTTCATGAACTCCTCCTGGATGAAGGGACGCAGCTGGGGAGGGCTCTATGGGTGTGCACAAACACACACACACAGACACACACACACACACACACAGGGGTTAGAGAGACGAGAGAAGGCACGTATAGGCAGCTACTGCCTTTTGGACTGCACGGGTCCCGCTCACCTTCCAGGGAGAGATGGTTTTCTGAAGAGGCATCAGGCTAGCCACGTAGCGCTCCTGTCGGATACAACATGAGTCAGAATCCCCATTACTGCTACATGCCTGGCTAATGAACACATACAAAAGGTTAAAAGGGTCATAGGAATGCTGCCCACCAATGGAATGATGAAGCTCTGAGTCAGCTCCAGGAAGTAGCGTCGGAGGATGGCATTCTGGGCTTCGGAGGGACGCTTCTGCTGCACCCCCTGTTGATTTGACAGGAAAATACCATTTAAAAAAAAGGTCATATTCAACAGAACAAACCTCGTAACCCCGACTGGCAATCCTTTCAAGACAGCTCATCTAAAGATGCCTTTAAGTGCTAATAAAACCAGTTTTAAGAGCTCCAGGTGCGTCAGCATGTGCAGCTTTACCTTCAGCAGCTGCTTGATGATGTCCTCATCTTTATTGATGAAGGGCTTGTACGCGCTGTACACACCTGCAGCACAGCACAGAGACCACAGCTGTAGCACCCGAGAAGACAGGCAGAGGTGGAGTGCCAGAGAAACAGGCGTGAAGGAAACGCGGGGGGGGGGGGAGGGGGGGGGGGTCACCGGGGCAGATGCCTGCGTGCGTCTCACCTGGTTTGGAGTCCAGTGTCTTCAGGTTCTTTAGTTTCTTCACCTTCATCTGCTTGGCCATCTCCCCTGAAGACACACAGACGACACACTCATTAACTGTCCAGACATGTGTGTGTGCTGGGCGGGTTTCGGGTTTGTGTCTGCATGGAGAAGGGTTGGTGGGGCAGGGGCTGGGTCTGCCTCTATCTGTTTACCTGCTTGCTTCATGTCCCCGATTCGAATGATGTGCGGCCAGTGTTGGAGAGTTTTGGCGAAGAAGGGGTTTGTCACGCCGAGGATAACAGAGGGCCTGAGTGTGTTTGAGAATGGGAGAAAGAAAAATAAAAAGACATGTTCTCCCATCTCCTGCCAGAGCTGACCAATCAGCCATCAGAATATAAAACAGTGGGGGTGGGGGTGATGGTGAGCAGCTCTCATATCTGAGAATCCTCTCCCGTCCAGCTGGGCGCCTTGTGGAGCACAGATAGAGATCAGAGCCAACCCTGACACTCAAGTCAGGTACAAACGTTCACCCAGTCAATACCTCCTTTGATACAAGCCAGACAAACTGACGGAGGGAGAGACCAGACAGAGCATCGGTTGGGAAGCGAAATCCTCCAGCATTAGACCTCCACTGAACCCTTTAAACAGCCACACGCTAACTGCTTGAGCTTCCAGGAAACCAAAGCACCAAACTGACAATACGGATCCGTTTAAAATGCAGGTGGAGAACAGATTCGAGGGGCCACTGGTGGACATTGGTCGGTGTTTTCTCCAGGGAGGGGTTACTCACGGGGCCTGCGTGCGGGTGGTGTACTCCTTGAACTCATTGTCGTGGATGGTGAAGTACGGACGGAAGTCACTGCAGTAGCGCAGGGGGGAGACACAGCTGGAAGCACACACACACAATAATGTTAGCAACCCAAAGAAAAAGACCAACAATTATGTTTACATAGCAGTGGATTTATTTGAATGGATCCTTTACAAAAATGCATTCACTTCCTGAATGGTGCACTAGTAGGTGTACTAGTGCATATTTCATATAAGATGTTAGGAATGCTACTGGTCTCACCTGACCAATGCCAGCACTGTATCCGAGGACTCGGCTGGTGACGGTGCCATGACGACAAGTGCCTCCCCTAGCAACACCAGTTCCCACAACATCTGAATGTGGAAGAATACTGGGTAAAAGCACCTAGAAAGAGAGAGACATGGAGAGGTAGAGAAGGAGAGAGAGAGAGAGAGAGGTAGAGAGAGAGAGAATTAGGGGACAGGAGAGAGGCGCAGAGTAAAAATAAATACAGCAAGGTCTATGGAGGACAACAGAGATCAACCATCTTCCCTTGCACCCTTTCTATGAAGCACTACACAATCTCCCTGGAGAATGCTGTTACCATGGCAGCCAGGGACATAACCAGAACATTAAATGAGTGTGGCCACGCTGCTGTGGTGAGCATGCAGTTCCGCTTCGCACCACCAGAGGGCAGTGCAAGCCTGCGGCCCTGACGTGAACCCTGAGAGACAGAACAGTGTTCGGGGGGCTCACCTGAAGAGGTCCACCTCGTGGATGGTGGGCAGCACGATGGACACCAGGTTGTCACTCTGCAAACAAACGCAAACAACAGGGAGGATCAGCTGATCGAGTCGACACAGTGACGGCGAGTTACGGCCTTTTCAGTTCTGGTCACCTGTGTGGACTGCACAAGCTGAGAGGTCCCTGGTTTGTCGTAACAGGTCGGGATCCGAACCTAGGAAGAACCGTTCAGATTTTAATGACTATTTGCAATATATTTGAAGGTCCTTCTACCCATATAGGCCTATGTAGAACACTCGGGGGGGGGGGGTGTTCTACATCTCAAATTCAGTGGAGGGGACAGCCATACCTTCATGACCACGCCCATGATGGGCAAGGTCAGTATCTTCCCCGGGTGTGGAGTGGGCCAGCGGTCGATGTCGTTGCAAGCTGTCGCATACGGAAACAACAGAACCAAATGAAGCGACGCAAACAAACACAGGCGGGTTCAAACGGGCCAAATCAATGTCTGCCTCTCGCGGGGAGGCCAGGCGATGACAAATGATACCAGAAACACACACACACACACACACAAAGAAGACAGATCAGCTGCCACCCTTTAGACTGTGAGGTCACATCCTGTTTCATGGAACTCACTGTCTGGTCAACCCCCCCCCCCCCCCCCCCCCCCCCCCCCCCCCCCCCAAACAGCGCTGAGCACAGAGCACCGGTCCTCCGGCCCTCCAGACCACTGGAGGAGCCAACACTCACCTGCTTCCAGACAGGGCTCCTGCTTCTCAAAGTACTCTGGAGCGATGAGCTTCAGCAGGGAGTGGAAGAAGGTGACGTAGGGCAGCTTGCTGATCAAGACCAGGGACTGGAGATAACCACAGACAGACAACACAACTGTTCTCAGAATCGTTTTTCGTTCTGTTGGGTTCTTGTTAGTGGCGTCAAAGGAGACGAGTCAACAGGAACTAACAGGAACTGAACTGGCAGACCGACCTTTTGAAAGTAGCCTCTCTTCAGCGACTTATCCCGGACTTGCCTGAAGTAGACGTAACCATAGTAATGACCCTGGTCTCTCTGGTGGAGAAAAACAACACATACATCATTACACACCATAAACCACAGACAGGAAGCAGAGAAACACAAATGATCCATTGATAATATGACTGAATTATAATTCACTATATTAGTCATGTAACAATCGGTAAGTGCAATCGTGTGTGCAAGTGCCCAGTATAGTGTGGCTGTTCATGTATATGTGAGGGGCATGTCTTTGTGTGATGTATGTATGGCAAAGAGGATCCATCCATGACTACATTGTATTGAGATCCTGAGTCTTACTACTACTAATAATAATGTATTCATTTAGCCGATACTTTTATCCAAAGCAACATAGAGAGGGAGGATTTGAACCTGCGAACTCTTGACCTCTTGAAATGCTCTAGCGCTGAGCTACAGGCCTACCTTGAGGCAGACTGGGGCATCCCTGTCAAACTGCTCCAGGAAACATCCCAGCGACGACTTTCTGGCCGAGGCCTGGCGGAACCGGAAGCAGAACTGTGTGTCTCCAAGGCAACCTGCCCGGCAGAAACCAGGAAGCGGAAAAGCACTTTGAGTCACCCGCGATGTCAAGGCTGCATATTTGGAATTCCAGTCTTGACGTGAGTGTGTGTGCGCGAGAAAACGGACCAGCGAGAACCTGAGAGAGACTCGTAACACGTCTATGTGAACACCTATTCACGTCATGACATTCTCAGGGATAGAAGAGGGTACTCTAGCCCATACCCAAGGACAAACATCTCAGACTTATAGAGAAGACACTAGACATCAGGATGATGACACGCAGGCCAGGGCTCAGCAAGCACAGCACCAGACACCCAGCATACACTGGGCCAGGAGGCAGAGAAAGGGGACGCTGGATCAGCTTCTGCTGTAGAGGGCTGTGACAGCAAACCCGGGTGGGTATTAAACTGGCACCTGGCTGGTTAAACCAATAACTCATCTGAGATGGATTGGAAAGGGCAAATGTAACCAATTGTGGAAAAAGATCAAAATCCTGCACATTTGTTGGGCAAACTCAATCAATCAAGCCTCTATTGTGTGAGAATAACATAATACTGTTTGGAATTGGATTCAACCATGGGAGCAGAGATCAAGTAAAGGAGGTGTGCGTGTTGACTTTGTGTGAGTGTGTGTGTGTGTGTGTGTCCGAGCTTAGTGTGCAGATCTGCAGGGTGTGAGAAAAAAGGGATGACATCATCATCATCCTGCTCCTCCTTAACCCTTTCCTCACCCCATCATCACCAAGGGGTTCCATTAAAAGCCCTCTTCACCTGTCCTGCAACAAACTCTGTTGTTCCTGAGTAATCCTGTTCATCGGATCAAGTTTAAGGTGAGCTCTTCTCCTGTCTGCCCCCCCCCTCCCAATGGTGGAATCAACTCCCCACCTCCATAAGAGACACCGACTGTCTCCCCACCTTCAAGAAAAGGCTTAAGATGCACTTGTTCAGGGAGTACAACGGTACTTAGGAATGATTTGCTGGACCCGATGATGCTAGTTTCCTCCAGGATCACAATGACTCTTGTTGAGAGACTTGTTGCTCTTGTTGGTTAGTTGTAACGAATTTAAATGCTTGTACTCGCTGTGAAATATTTTACTGTCGATTGCTTTTCTATAGGTACACTCTTGCACTTTTTGAGGTTCATGTTGTTTAATTGTAACTTGTTTAACTGCATGCTCTTATTGTTCTTCCCTTTGGCACTTATTTGGTTTTTCACAATGTATGCTTCATGTTTTGGCTGACCGCAATGTTTGGGGCTATCTCGTTGTTATGATCAGTGACCTATGCACTTGTAAAGCTCTCTCTTGAAAGCCGCTTTGGATAAAAGCGTCTGCTAAATGCATAAATGTAAATGAGTCAGACTGTGAGTCTCTCCCACCCTCTCTGGTACCACAACAGCAAACAGGTGGTTTACACTCTCTCTAAACATAGGCATGTGGGCTTATATTAGGACTGACTACCAGGTACTGTCTGCCTGTTACTTAGTACAAACATGGATGCTAAAAGGAGCTGGTCTAAGATCCCTATAGGGTTCTTCTACCATCCCTATAGGGTTCTTCTACCATCCCTATAGGGTTCTTCTACCATCCCTATAGGGTTCTTCTACCATCCCTATAGGGTTCTTCTACGGGTGTCGTGTGGTCAGGAGGAGATTCCCAGCGACTCGTTCTGCTTTTTATGTGTGTGTGTGTGTGTGTGTGTGGTGGGGGAGGTTGTAATACAATCTTGACTCCTTGGTGTCTATACTGCACACTGCAGAGTTGGCAGGGGGTGGGTCTTACGGTGCCAGAGGCCCAATACTAGATACTCCATCATATATTAGTAATGATCCACAACACACTGCCACACACATCTTTCAACGGTTGTACTAATCTCCAGGTATTTTCTGAGAAGAAGCCTTTTGTTTGGATTAAAAGATACAGTAACAAACTAGGGTAGATGTGGTTGACCCACTGACCTTAACTTTGCCCTTCAGCATGTATTGTCATTTTTATAATACATAATATTTCTTGGCAATGATGACTTTGAGAAGATTATGTTTTTAACTCTTTAGAAATTAAGTTATATGTTTTTTTTAAATTCTCATTACTAGGATATAGGGTCCCTCTTTATGGGGCACAGGACAATGTAGTACTCTTGGTTTCATTCAAATAAATAAGCTGCATACTGCTATATCTCATTTCCATGTTATCTGAATGGGAGCCAAGCAGTCATCAACAGTAAGAATTATGTTTCAATGACAACCAACACAATCCGTTTCCATCCACACAGCCCAGCCACCTCTACCTGTCTGTGTTCATCGCTGACCTGTCTCAAGAAGGGACCTGTCCCGTTTCTGGTAATAATTTAGCTGTCATGTTTAATACCAAAGGCTGCCATTGCGTTAGCGGTACAACTAGTCATACAGAGAACTACAATCTGAATAACTACCTCAGAAAGTCCTTATGTGGGTATTTGATCTGGTGGATAGATTAATACCATTCTTACCTAGTTAATTGCGGAGGTCTTAACATTAAAACAAATTCAAAATCAAATGCACTGACCAGACTTGCCGCTCCTTCCATTGCATTATCCTTAGCAGAGTCATTTTCAGATGGTAATCTCAGCCTATTGCCTAATTGCATTTGTTCATTTGAAAACCAAAAACGTAGCAGTGAATATATATAAATTATCCCAGCTGTAGCCTAGTTCAACTGTAGTCATGTTCTTTTCTCTTCATAGTTCATCACCCCAAGTGGTCATCTATGTCATTGTCTTTTTATCGAAAAAAAAAAAAAAGGTCTACTTTGTATTCACGTCAAGGATGTTAAATTACAATGTTATACTATTTTATTCTTTCTTATGGGGACACTGTGCTTCAATAAATATCTTTAAACCTATTTTGGCAGTCCTATTCACATTTACCTCAACCTATAACCTCTGCATGTTATATTAGATCATATAAAACAACTGATGTTATTGACACGAATGACAACTGTATCTTTCAATCATTCGAAAAGTCCGTGGTATTTAACCATACACTGTGTGGGGCAATGTGTGGGACTGAGAGCGTACCTGAATTGGAGTCGGGGAATGACAGGTAGCAAATGCTTGTTTTCTGAAACAAAATGTAAAGCATGCATGGTTAAATAATTGCCGCAACACCAAAAACGAATACACACTGTATATTTGACATTTCTATGAACTTACTTCTTTCTCTGACAGTTTGGAATGGTGTGGGTAGATCACCTACAAAGGAGAACAAATGTTTACAGCTACGAGCTAGATAACTTTGCTAGAAACTAGCTAGAGCTAACGTTACGCCGTTAGCCTAGTGAAATGGGCTCTTCAAAGCCTTCGCTATGTTGATACTTATACAACTAGGTTGCTAGCACTAGCTAGGTTATTAGCTAACTTCAGCATGCAATATGTTTACATACATAGCCACCTAGCTTGTTAGCTAGATTTATTTGAATATGTCAGCATTTGTATCGACAGCCGCCACACAAACTGGGGCCAACTCTGATGAGTCTTTTCGTCCTCACCTCTACTGCCTGTCCGAGTTCTAGATCGAACCCAACAACGCAAATACAATGAAGCCAGGTTGAAAACCGATCCCATGGTAAGAGGAGAGAATCCGAGGAATCGTCCTCCACCACAGGCCCGGCGGGTAACGTTATTTCCTCGGCCGGAGAGATGCTCACATCCTGCTCGTCTAATTCCTCCGACTCCTCGATTTGCTCTCCTATCTCTTCAGAGCCCTGCAAAGCCATAGCAATGCGCGGACCACAGTTCGTTTAAACAACGTTTATAAATATCCCGAATCAATATTTGCTTTGTTTTATCGGTCTCGATTACCGCTTAGTATCATAAAACACATCAAACAGCTAGCTAGGCTAGTCGATACTTAGATTAGCACTTTTGCTTACACAGGGAGCACTGAACGTAGATCGTCATTGTACGTAACGGAGCTCCGTATTTAGGGGTGTATTCAAAACCCAAAGACGTTTAAAACATGTGAACCTTTGGAACACCTTCGTAGCAGACTTGGGAGCAAGTGGGCTACAGGTATCCAGATCCATAAAGAGAAACGTTCTCACACTTTCTCTCTATGGCTCTGGTAGTATCATCAAATGTTTTATTACAATTAACACACATCTAGCCTACGCTACGGTAGGCCTACGATGCGCTCACTGTAGTAGCAGCAGCGACTAAAAGCTCACATAGTGTGGCTTTGGGTGCTGAGATGGGATTCAAATTGTAGCCTACATGTAAAGGTTCTGTCAGTAACATTTCAGTGGAAATTTAAGTGAACATTGAGTTACCGCCCGCGGACCAGGAGAATTCACAATTTAAGGTCTCCGCCACAATGATGGACATTTGAAGTCTATGGTTTGACCTTTATATTCCGAAGGCTGTAAAATCAAAAAGTACATTGAAAAAATGGACAAAACTTGTTGCTTGTTGAAAAAAACGTTTCAATTTCAATGTTAGACATAGCAAAACTTTAAAGATACATTTGCATTGTTATTTTCATCACCAAATTATTTTATGTAAATATAGATGTTTGAACAATGTACAACTTAAATATAATAACAAATATTATTGTAATTGTAACTTAACACATTGCTACTAGTGCGTGTCCCGTATGTTAATTAAGGCATGGGCTATCTGCAACCGCAGTAGCCTGGATTCAATTTTGCTGATGAGCGCTTTCCTTTCACCAAACACAACCATTTGGCCCAGCGAAATGAAAATCCAGAACTTGTGCCAGTAATGTGTCAAAATATCATGTGTCAAAAAGTGCCGTAAACATCGTGAATTAATATTTATTAGTGATATGATGTCACCCAATTTACACATACAAACTCTATAAATGCATCAATGCAAAGACTCTGTGGCAAATAGCTTTTCTCACCAGACCAGGCTTTACATGAATATATGTTATCAAATAACATATTTGTGCTCAGCAAGCGACACTTAGGAAACAATATCAATCATGATAAAGCATTTCACTAGTTGCAACGTAGGGCGTCCCGAGAGGACTAAACGATGTTCCCTTATGCCACTGGCCGGTTTATGTGTGTATTCTTTCATTTCAGTATGGTGGCGGATACTTGCGGAGGAGGACAAGTACTTAGAAATTCCTCCCAGTTCATCGGTGGACGGCAGTAGCTACAACCCAACTGACATTTCTATCGGCAATGCAACGTATGGCATAAACGAAGATTCCTGAGAAGATAATTGGACTGGTTGCTTGTGTGGAGCTGCAGACAAAACTCGCCTCAGTTTTCCGTGTTTAGTCCGCGCTGACAGAGCCAGCCAGTTGATTAGCTACCTCTTTACTAACGTTAGCTGGTTGATTAGCTAGCTAAAGAAGCTTGGTTAGCTAGAGCTAGTTGTTTTGAGTAAGCAATCTAGCTAGCGACGAGTTACAGAGATTACGTATCGTCTTTAAAAGTAGCAAGGTTATTATCAAGATAGAATCACTGGAATATTGTATAAACTGATTGATAAAGGGCGTTCATTAACAACTCGGAGAGGCCCGTGCACAGATCTTGGCCGGGCAGATGACAAGTTCGTCAGCGCTGAAATAGCAAGTAGCCAACAGCACTCAATCTTATCTCACGAGGACGTACAATAATACCTATTTGCGCAATTTGTTTTCTTTGCAATTTTGTTTGTGATTTAGATTCTTTATACGTTTGGCATTACAATTATAGTACACTGGCTAGGGATTCAGGCCCATGTTTCCGAAACTATAGCTTTCAAGCTACTGTTCTCTCTAGCAAGCTAGAAGTCTAGCTGCTAACGCTTAGCTAGCTTGGTGTAAAACTGTTGGGAGTGGTAGCTAGCTGGCTAGTATAAGATCGCGCTGTCAAGCAAGGCGGTCGAGTATCCACACGTGAAGTGTGTACACTTGCTGGCCATTAGCACGTAACATTGGCAAAAGTAGAATTTAAAATAACTATTTCGCTACCCATTAGCCACGGTCAAATTGGTGCAAGCGTTGTGTACCCTAATAGCGCCAAGGGGAACGGTGCATTAGTTGCCGACTGACCGCACAAAGTCCTCAGTTGGGATAAGTGTCTGTCACTTAAGATTTTTTTTTATACGTTAAATTAGTTGCCACTGGTAAAATAATAGGGCGTAAACTAATTTGGCAATCCGGGTTTACCCCATGGGCTAAAGATTAGCTGCTCATCGTTTCTCAAGATTGCCCCAGTGAAATAGTTTGATGGACGTGGAGAGCTATTTTGTAGACGGCCACTGTTACTATACAGTTATGCTTCTCTTGCTTGACGGAATTCTGGCCTGTACATAGTGTCAGATGTCATATATGGGCGTAATGTAGCTTGATAGTTAGTTAGCAAAGGAATGTGTAAATTTTGTACTTGTGTTTTGTAGAGGGGTTGCCCCGTTGAATCATATGATTTATAACCCTGGATGTGCATTGGGAAAATGATACGCAATGTTTGTTAGTTAGTGCCTAACATAAACTAGGAAAAGGTTGAGCCAGCTTATAGGCCCTCACTAATATTAAGTTGCTGAAATTGAAAACTCAAAAAAGTCTGCCACTCTGGATCAAGAAACCATTTCTTTCGTCTCTGGTTGGAGTAATACTCTCAAGCCATCATCAATGCCTTCAGCGCTGGCCGTCTTCACCTGCCGCCCAAATTCACACCCATTTCAGGAACGCCATGTCTACCTGGACGAGCCAGTCAAGATCGGGCGCTCTGTTGCTCGCTGCCGCCCTGCCCAGAACAACGCAACGTTCGACTGCAAGGTGCTGTCGAGAAACCATGCTCTGGTCTGGTTTGACCACAAGACGGGGAAGGTAAGCAGAGAACGATGCCCTCCGCACATGTTGGTCGTTTTGGCATGCATGCATGCTGGAGAAAGCGGACAGATTTCTTAAGCGAAACATTAAGGCTTCCTCGATGTTTCACTACCTGTGCCATAAGCTATTTTTAACCTCGCTTACAGAACGTTGTCGATTAAATCCCATTCAAGCCACACGGATAACGTCAGCATCTGTCATCGCTATACGGTGTTGCCTATGTCTGTCCACCATGATGGGCTACGAGTCGATGTCGTTTGCACTATTTACCAGTGGAATATAGACTCCCAGGAGCGTTGCGCAGTTAAGATTAGATGGACAGTCAGCAATGCAAACAATAAGGCAGTGCAGCACAGGAGGACACGATATCAAATCAGTTCTTTGTTAAATGCCTTGCACCTTGTTGCTTAATTAAACACGTCCACTCAAAGTGTTAAGCAGGCGCACTTGTGTGAAAACCAGGCACAAACATTTTTGCCTCCTTCCAATATTATAACGATTAATTGGTTGTTGACCTTGGGTCAATAGGAGAGATTTATGGCTCAGTTGTGAAGGATATCCTAATTACTTTTACTGAGGGGGTATTCTCTACCGAAGCACCCAGGCAGAGCCAGCTGCTGCCTCTGTTCTCCCCTCCCTGCATACCTCCCTGGAGGTCCTCCTGTGCTCACACGTGTATTACTCTGCAGCTCAGCTTCAGCAGTAGCACATGACACACACACCCAAGAATAAAAGGTTTAAGGTCTCTTAAGGGAAACGGTTGGAACTTGTCAGGTCTGTGAACTGGGTGCCGTTGATGTCTAGACTGGATCATCTCAGATGAGGGCCTGCCTTCACCAGGAGCCCCTGAGGAGTGGCCTCATGGTGCTCTTTCAGGGATCTGTCAGTTTGTTGGTTTCTTTGTCTTGATTGATTGTCAGTTTATATTTTCAGGATGGCCCACTAGTTACACGCTCACTAGGTCAGCAGTAAGTCGTTCCTTTGAATGCATCATTTTCCCAAACTGACTCCCCAGACGGTTTGTTACACAGAACCAGCTGGGAAGACATCCTTGGAAACTGTTTGGAAAAGGACAGGCCCTTTCCCAAAAAATACTTGGCAGGTGATTGGATGAACCATCTGTCTTTCACCATGTAGCACGGGGCTAACTTCACCCACTCCCATAGCTGGCAGTGCTCCTCACAGGATGCTGATTGGGCCGAACCACTGTGGTTCAGGCACAAACAAATAACTTAGAGCTTGGCAATATGGATCTCGCGTGGTCGTGATCTTGCAAATCCAGCCGCCTGTCCCTCCCTCCACAGTGAATCTGATTGGGTGGATGGAACCTCCGTGCTAAGATGGACCTGTCCGTTAACAGCACCCTGACGCACATCTGTGAAGGAGAGTGAATGACAACACAGGAAGCAGCATGAGGGAATGGGCAGTGTCTCCACGTCAGGCCATCAGCACTGCAGACTGTACATTCTTACATGGCCAGCTGTTATCAGCCTGTCAGTAGCCGTGTGGGACAAAACCCATATTTCATTTCATGGCATGCTAATGGTAAACGGACACCACCTAAGCCTGAGAGAGAGAGAGAGAGAGAGGTGTATGTGTGGAAGGATAGTGTCTTCTGCATCCACTCATTTCAACACCTCTGTACCTTTGGGGCCTGCGTTGGTGCCATAAAATGCCCTTAGAAGGTACAGAGTGTCCTTCCCATCCCAGCCTGGGCTAACGTGAGCCGAGCCAGACCTGACCAGCGAGGGGCTTGGTGTCCCCGTGCTCAGGCCTCTCCCTCCACCCCCGTGTGGAAGTGAGAAAGAGAGATCCTCCATGGCCAGCAGGGAGAGAGAGAGAGCGCCGGTACAGAGCGGTGCTCCCTTGCCCCCGACTCAGCATAATGAGCTCACAGCTGGATCCCCGTGGTAACTAGGAACGTGAGCCCTCCGGGGGGGGGAGGTGGAGCTCTTAAAGAATCCTAATGAAGAGCACCGAGTCTGCTGCAGCAAAACAAGCCCTAGCTGCTCCACTTCCCATCAGTTGCAGGGAGTGGGTCTCGTGTGAGGGGCGGTCTGCGTGTGAGCCAGCGAGTGTTTACGTGGCCCTCATGCGTGCCATGCGACTCATCACTGTAAACACCCCTGGATTGTTTTGGATTCGCAGGTCGATTGAGACTGGATATCGACCTGTCCTTCCTAAGTAGTTGTAGCAGCTCCTCATTTTCATTTCTTCCTGACAGTAATTGATTGGTCTGGCCTTGGGGGGAGGGGGGGAGGAGGAGGAGGATCCTATCATTCTGTTCCATGTCCGGGACGGCCAAGCAGGAGACTGTGCAGGCTTTAATGAATGGGATTATACATGAGTCACGTGACCAAAACAGACTGAAGGACGATGGCTTTAAGGCTAGGGCCCCGGCCACCTGTTGAGCTCTGCTGTGGCTTGACACACGCAGGGATGCCTGTCCTAATCTTCTGGCCCGGCTTTTGAAACGGTTGCGTTATACGCTACTGGTTAACAGGCTCTCTGTGTCTGTTTGTGTTCGTCATGCCCGCTAGCTAGCTATCCCACCCTGCTGAGCTGTGAAGACTTCCTGCCCTGCCAGGCTCGCTCTGTATTCTCCAAAATGAGTTGTGATGTCAGAGCTGAAAATAGTCACCTGGAATTTACACCCCCTCTCGACTCTTTAAGCGGGTAGTGATTATTGTGGGGGACGACGACTGGTGAGCAGCTGACCCCCCCCCCCCTGCTTACCACACACACACACACACACACACTTGATTGCTCCTTGAGTCTGCCTTCTACCCTCCTCAGCATCAGTATGGGTCAGGGATCAGCTGTTCTGAGCAAATTGGTCTCTCTCCATTCTGCCACTCTCTCTCACTTCATTCTCTCTCTCCATTCTCTCCATTCTTTTTCACTTCTTTCTCCATTCTTTTTCACTTCATTCTCTCTCTCCATTCGCTCACTTCATTCTCTCACTCTCTTCTCCTCTCGCTCTCTCCATTCTCCTTCCACTGCAGAAAATGACCGCAGACATGGAACATCTGACACTGCAGCCTCCATCTTAATTGCTCCACCAAACGAAACTCAACATCTTGGCTTTGTCTTGCACACTCTTATGTCATGGTTCACTTTCAGAACCAAATGTTGTCATATTCTTGGTTCATCTGAAGAGCCAGGCTCTGTAGATCAAGATGAATAGGTTGGGGGTGCCTAATCAAAGATCAGAAACACTGCACATTTTCCAGTTGTCATTTTCAGTCCAAGACCTTGTTTGTGCAACAACCTCCTACAGCCAGCTGGTGCTAATGTGATTCCTCTCTCTGTCATTGCTACTATGGCTGTAACCCTCTTCTGTGGTTGGCTGTGTGAGATCGGCCAGCTCTCTGGTTGGCTGTGTGTGATCGGCCAGCTCTCTGGTTGGCTGTGTGATAGGCCAGCTCTCTGGTTGGCTGTGTGATAGGCCAGCTCTCTGGTTGGCTGTGTGATAGGCCAGCTCTCTGGTTGGCTGTGTGATAGGCCAGCTCTCTGGTTGGCTGTGTGATAGGCCAGCTCTCTGGTTGGCTGTGTGTGATCGGCCAGCTCTCTGGTTGGCTGTGTGTGATCGGCCAGCTCTCTGGTTGCCTGTGTGTGATAGGCCAGCTTTCCTTGGAGGTCTCATGTCTGACTGAGGTCAGAGGAGCAGCTGTCAAGCCTACAGTAGGCCAGGCCACAGCAGATCACTGGCCGAAAGCTGCCCCATGACTCCCCAAGCTCCCCCCCTGACACCCAGGCTGCCATGCTGCCAGTCTGGGGCCTGTCAGGAGGTGCCTACCTTGGGTCACATGTATCTCAACCACTGAGACCCACTCCACCCCTGTCAACTATAAAGATATGGCCGTCGCCTTTTTCATGATGTCAGCGTAGCCATAGATCAACCGGTTACCGACACATCCGTAGTACGTTTGGATCCTTCTCTTCCCGTGGTGCCTGTTAAGGCCCGTTCTCAGCAGCAGCAGCTCTGCTCTTCACCGCTACACATCCAGGCTCCTTTGTGTCCTGTGGCTTGTCAAGCACCTCGTTCAGTGTTTCATCACAGTGGAAATTATCGCTTATCGTCCAAGGCTGTTGCTAAGGCTCCACTCCGCGCTCCCCGTTTCCGTTTCCCACGCGCTCGCTCAGGGCGCGCCGCTACGACGTCCACGGTTTTAAGCCGAGCCATTTTGTCGCACCGTTTCCAGTCGCTGCGTGGTAGACCTGCGGCAAACGAGGTGTGCGTCTGTGCTCGGGTCCCATGAGCTATCGATAGATGTAAAAAATTATGGGCGGTTTACACCAGCGACGCACACGTTTATTGGATGTTTATTACCGGAC
Organism: Thaleichthys pacificus; assembly: GCA_023658055.1. Lineage (NCBI taxonomy): Eukaryota > Metazoa > Chordata > Actinopteri > Osmeriformes > Osmeridae > Thaleichthys > Thaleichthys pacificus. The sequence goes on from CM042868.1 coordinate 14,420,826, forward strand.
AGTTAATCTGCGAGGTATCGTGAAAGCTGTGGCCTTGGTTCTGAGCAGGTTGTTGGAGGACTATGCCTCTCTCTACAGAACGGTCACAGTTGTGGCTAATGATTAGCTTGCTCGATCCCTTTAGTCAGAGCCTCTCCCTCCTGTAGGGTGCAGCCTGGCCGGGCTCCCCTGCCTGGGCAGCAGGTCAGGGTCAAGTTGACTTTCTTCCGGAGGCAAACATGGAGTGTTTGACTGGGACGTGGACACGGTGTATGTATGCCTGGAAGTATGGAGAGCTGGAGAGAGAGAGAGAGGAGTGGAGAGAGAGGAGTGGAGAGGCACAGGAGGAGTGCAAATGGATAGCAGGAGAGGACAGGACTCTGAAGGTATGAGAGGGGGGGGGGAGGGGTGAAGGGAGGGAGAGCTAAAAACAGGAGGGTTTTAAGAGAGAGGAGGGAGAGGGCTTCTTCTCACGTGAACATTTAGTTTCCAGGCTTCAGGCCTCCAAGGCATTGGCTACTGGCCAGAGAGTGACTAAGAGAGCTGAGGTGTGTGTGTGTGTGTGTGTGGTGGGGGGTTGTGCTCTGTCTGGGGTAAACCCAGAGTTCATGCCACAAGGAAAGGGAAAACTCACTCTTGCATATACAAATGCGCATACGCACACTCCCTCATACACACACACACACACACACATTCAAAGTGTGGATGTGTGCGCGACGCGGCTTTATCCTCCTCCCTGTTGCAAACGACGCAGCGCCATCAACCTCTCCCACCCGACAGATGCTGGAGGTAACCATGGGGACCGGGGAGGTGAGGTCACCGTTAAAGCCCGCTATTTTACTGCAGTGTGTGTGCGTGCGCGTGTTTGCCAGTCGGCTGTCATACTCTGAAGTTCTCTCCGGTTCCCCTCGTCGTGTCTGTCTCGCTTGGAAGGAGCTTGCGGAGCAAAGTGGATCGTGTCTCCTGGCTGGCTGGCTGCTGAAGGCCTTCTGAATCACAGCTGATGCAGCTTTCTGAATGAGATTCATGGAGCTGAACGACAGAGGGGTAGGCATCGGCGACCAGGGTGGGCGGGGCTGGGGGGGGGGGGGGGCAGGTGGGGTGAAAGGGGGGACGGGACGGAGGGAGAGGGCCCGGCTCGGCAGGATCCGATGGCTCGTGTTGGCCTCTCTGTGAGACAGCTCTCTCTCTCGTTTTGTGTTTTGGAGGGAGAGAAGATCTCTCGTGCTTTTCATGAATCTCATCCGACATCCCTAATGCTGGTGAGCAGCACGGACTGAGGAGGACTCTGATCTCTGGGGACTGCCTGCTACAACACTCACTCAGACCCCCCACATCCGTCTAGGAGCTGTGCTGTTGGAAACTTTGGATGACAGCGTTTGCAGCCTCCCGTCTCCGCGCTTGGACGCGCTGCATTTATCCACCAGTCGCTCACTCTACTTTCACAGAGCCGCTGGCTTGCTGCCTGGGCGTCTATGTCAGGCTGTGGTTGCCAAGGGGGGAGGGGGGGGGGAAAGGTTGTTGCACATCGGTCTCCATGGTGATCACTACTTCCACCGGAGTGGGCGACGTTAGGAGATGTCGTCTTTTGTTCTCGACGTCTCGCCCTCTCGTCACTCCTCTCGCCCCTGGCTCCGTTTCTGTCGTTACGTACGAACCACGTTGGCCCCCCATCTAGGCTCAGCGGGGAGAGAATCCCGTGGGAGGCGGGGGTGCTAGCGCCAGCCTGCCTCTCGCCCGTGGCCGTGTCCACGGAGCCCTCTGGAGAGCCGAGGGGAAAGAGGGTGAAGGGCTGTTCACTCTGAGGGCTGCCTGAGTGCTGTTATGGATCTGGTGTGTGTATTGTGTGCACAGGTCGTCCTGTGCTCTCCCGTTCGGAGGCTGGGTGAAGGCTCACGCTGCTCTGTCACTGTTCAGGTGGACAGGAAGCTGCGTTTTCTGGGCTGGGGGATTTGTTGGGGATTTTGGATTGGATCTGCTACTGTACTGTAGTACTCTACTGTAGTAATGTAGTGCCCTTGTTGCTGTGTGTGTGTATCCTACCCCTGGTTGTTCTAGTGTGTGTGTGTGTGTGTCCTAACCTTGGTTCTAGTGTGTGTGTCCTAACCTTGGTGTCTAGTGTGTGTCCTAACCCTGGCTCTCTGGTCTGCAGTTCTTCCTCCAGGACACTAAGAGCAGCAACGGCACCTTCATCAACAGCCAGCGGCTGAGCCGCGGCTCGGAGGAGAGCCCGCCCTGCGAGGTCCTCTCCGGTGACATCATCCAGTTTGGGGTGGACGTCACGGAGAACACACGCAAAGGTGAAGGGTCACATTAGAGTTAAAGATGGGTCTGGTAGAGAGACTGTGTGGGTGTGGGGACCGCAAAAACAAGCACTTCCTCCTGGGGAGCAGCCTGTTTGACCTCAAATGGTGAAGCAGATCACAACCACACGACAGAGAGAGAGGGAGAGAGAGAGAGAGGAGGCTCGAGCGCTGAACAGAAACACCTCTTCCACCTGGGTCGGAAAAAAACGGCGTTTCTCGAGCCGACTTGTGTGCCCCCCCCCCCCGTGCGCTCACGTCACGCCTGCAGCCAGACTCACCGAGCCTGTCCACACGGCGGGAACGGCGTCTGCGTTCTATCTGATGGCGTGGAGCGAGCACAGTTTCCTACCAGCCCACTTGGGTCAGAGCTTCGTCAGTGTAATGTAAATGTGCCTCGTGCAGAGCAGCTCTGAAGCTTACATTCCACTTGGATGACTGGAGGTGGGCCTAGACCTTGTGTAATGCATAGGTCAGTGAACACACACACACACACACACAGACACATGCGCGCCGGTGAGCACGTACAACGTACACATAAGCATTTAGGTCAGATTTTCAGCTCCAGCGAGTGTCGGGACAGAGCTAGCTGTTTCAGTACCTTGTTTATGAGATGGCTGTATTTAAGCTGGCTGACATTTCGTCCTCGTTTTAGGTCAGTTTACGTAGAGAACTAGCAGAAGTGTGTGTGTGTGCGCGCATGCAGAAATGCGCGTGTTCTAGTCGTTAGACATTTTCAAATGGTGGTCTGGCTGCTGTGGACGGCCATGATGTCAGAGTCTTGGCAGAGCAGTCAGCCTGTGTGGAAACCCAGACAGCTCGAAGGCGGACGGGAGAGGTGTTGAAATTAGCCTAGCTGCAACCGCTGCACCGCTTTCCCAACAACAGATGCGTGTGCACTCGCACCTCACACACACACACACACACACACACACAATCTCTCTCTCTCTCTCTCTCTGCTTGCTCATCTTTGTTGATCCGCGTTCCTATGAGGATGCTGACTTTGGCTGTGTGTGTGTTTTCCAGTCACCCATGGCTGCATAGTCTCAACAATCAAGCTCTTTCTACCCGATGGCATGGAGGCTCGGAGACGAACAGAGTAAGTACCGCCGAGAGGAGACCCAGCCCGGGTCCTCTCCCGCACCCACACGCTCAGACCGAGAGGACCTCCTCCTGGTGCTCTCACACCGGCCCACCTCAGGAGAGCCTGCTCTCAGACTACCACAACCACACCGCACTTTACACACCCCCTTCAGAAGTCATTCCTCTAGCGTGTAGTAAATCGGCATCTTAGCCAATTAGATGTAGTAATGACTGTGCGTCTGGGGGCTGTGTGGAGCGAGGCTTGGCCCCCGGCCCAGGTCTGCTGAGGTTGGCTGGTGTTGAAGCCCCAGGTGCAGCAGCTCCTATCAGATGGAGCTGCCCAGGGCCCCTTTTGATGTCAACCATGTGGGGAACGCGATAGGAGCGGAGATTAGGCTCGAGCCCCCCTCCCCTCCCCTCCCCCCACCGACTCAACACACCGTTTACAAACGCTGTAGAGTTAGCGTAGCCTGCTAGCTGGCCGGTGCACAGCAGGACTGAGGCCGTGTGTCATGCTGCAGGTGGGATGCACGCTGAGGTGGGGCCTGTTAGCCGTGCAGTTTTTCCTCAGTCTAGTCTGGTGGACGCGGTTGTTGTTGGGTTCTACGTACGTAAGAAAGGGAGGAGCAGGAAGTCATGGGCTGGCCCGCTGAACCCAACATGAACCCAGCCAGCGGGGTCCGAATTTCAGGTGTGTGTGTGTGCGCGCGTGTTGGTGTCGTCTATCGTTCTGATAAGGCGGAGGGTGTGAATGTGTAATGTCGGTTTGTCTACAGCGAGTCCGAGGATGTCTAGGTGAGGAAGGCTGTGTGAGGCAGATGGCCCGCCCCCCCCCCCCCCCCCCCCCCCCTCCCCCTGCATGGCCTGCATAGGCTTGACTGCAGACCCAGGGCCCCGGGCCAACTGGATCCACATGGCATCTACTGTAGCTGGGTGTCTACAGTCATACACACAGGCCTCTACTGTGGGGGGGGGGGGGGGGGGGGGGGGGGAGTAAAGAGGGGGAGAGGCCTAGATACAGAGAAATAGACTGATAGAGAGGGAGTTAGAGGCCGAAAGAAAAGAAGTAAATCTAAATAAAGATGTTTCCCTCTAGTGTGCGTGTGCGTGTGTGTGTGTGTGTGTGCTGCGGAGGACAGCTGTGAAGACACAGATCCTGTTAAGGCTCTGCTGCTGTCTACTGTACTCCACCGGGCTGTATGTGGGCTCTGTGCTTAGATGGCACTATTTCAACCCCTCAGAGAATGTAGAACGTACACACACACTCACAGACACATATACACACACACAGAGCCCAAGCGACCAGCACCTTGACTTACTCCGATTTTGGGGATCAGCTCAAGTTGGTGGTGGTGTTTCTGTCTCTGTAAACTACGGTGGACAAATTTAAAATAGTGTGTCCCACAAGTCCATGGTCTCTTAGTAAGAACTCACCTTTCCCCCCCCCCCTTTCACTTTTTTTTCTCTCTTTTGACCATATCTTCCTTTATTTCTCTCTTCCACTTCCCCTCTCTCTCAATCACTTCCTTACGCCGCCTTTCTCCTCTCGCTCTCACACTCACTCTATCTCTTTATCTCTCTTTCTCTCTCTCTCCTTCTCCCCTCCCCTGCTGAAACACTTCCTGTCCTCCGTGGCAGGTTCCTGTTCTGCGCCATAGCGGTGTGTGAACCGATACAGGCGCAGGGAGGGAGGGAGGGCGGTCGTGGGCAGGAGGGAGGAACGCGGAAAAGAGAGGGAGTGTGTGAGTGAGTGAGAGGTATTTATAGAAGAGGCACGCTGCTTGTTGTTAAGCTCTGCCCTCTGGAAGGCAGCCAGGCCAGCGGGGAGCCAGGCGGCCGTGGGGCTCTGGGGCCGTGGGGCTCTGGGCCGTGGGGCTCTGGGGCCGTGGGGCTCTGGGGCCGTGGGGCTCTGGGGCCGTGGGGCTCTGGGGCAGGTCTGATCTGCTCTCCCGCCTCGTAGGACACCCAGCTCCTCCTGACCCCCGCCCAGATCAGAGAGAGCCTGGAGGAAGTGGAGGAAGGAAGGAGGCATTCCTAGAGGATAGGAACTGACCTCCCTACTCCTCCTCCTCCTCCTCGGCCCCCTCAGGTAGATGGATGGTCTTCATCCTGCTGTTTCTGTGGGGTCCGACCCTCTTCCTGCTTGTCACACCAACATCTTCACCCCCCCCCCTGCCCCCCTGTTCACAGTGGTGCTCCTCTTCCATCTCCTGCACCCTCTGTCTCCTCCCTTTCATTCCAACCATGACTCACAGCAAAGCCTTTCCTTAGACCTTCCCTACAACCTAAAATAACATCTGCAAAAGACATTTCCTGCTTTTAGAAACTCAAAAGACCTGTTTTTTTGTTGCTTTTTTCTCGTATGGGATTTTTCTGTGTAGTATCTGAACCTCACTGTCACACAAACAGGCTGTTGGTCCTGCTGCACAGGCTGGTTGTGGTGAGAGGGGAGTGGAGAGTCTACTGACAGACTTGAGAACCAGGCCTGAGTGTGTGTGTGTGTGTGTCTCGACGTTCTAGGACCACCATTGACGCGGCGGCTTGCGTAAACCGTCATCTTGAAGCGAGCCATGCGGTGGATGGTTCATCAACACCGTGTTGTACAGTTCCTCCTCGAGGGTCAGCATGACCAAGGAGACTGATTCTATCGTGCGTGTTCGAGTGTGGAAGCACAGCCCGTGGTGACATGTCAGGCTCCGGGTGGTAACTCGAACTGGTAGCAGCTAGCCAATCATTGTCTTGTGTTTTAATGTAATGTTCCCCAACCTGTTGGCCCAGTCGTGTGTCTGTGCAGGCCAGAGATTCGGGTTAAGCAGCTATTGTCCTGCCCCTGTTCCCCTGCCTGCATGAGCGGGAAACGTCCTTCCTCATCAGCGAGCCTACTCTGCCACGAGCCATGAGCCAGGTCCAGCCGTCTCTGAGCAGCACCACAACTTCCTGGTTCCTCCTCCTATCTCCCTAGGACAGTCAGAGCTAGAGAGCGAGAGAGAGCTGGAGAGCGAGGGAGAGCGAGGGAGAGCGAGGGAGAGCGAGAGAGAGCGAGAGAGAGAGAGGGAGAGCGAGAGAGAGCGAGAGAGAGAGAGCGAGAGAGACAGAGCGAGAGAGAGAGAGAGAGGGAGAGCGAGAGAGAGCGAGAGAGAGCGAGAGAGAGCGAGGAGAGAGCGAGAGAGACAGAGCGAGAGAGAGCGAGAGAGAGCGAGAGAGAGCGAGAGAGAGCGAGCGAGAGCGAGCGAGAGCGTGCAATAGTCACATGTGCTTGGTAGTGGTCTGTGACTCTTCCAGAAGGGAGGGGCTAGGGGAGGCCTGCCTTATCACTACCTGGGAGTGATTAACTCGGTTTGTCGAGAAAGAGACAGAGAGAGAAAGCAGAAAAAGCACAAATCTCTTCGGGGCCAGGTGCGATCGATCGAGGGAGGTGAGGTCTGGTTCCCAAGCCCCTGCCGCCACCGCGCCTTGTTGACGGAAGTCCCGCGGGGCCCCCCCCCCGAGTCCAGCAGCACCTGAGAGGAATGGAGGGCGGCGAAGAGAGGATGGTGAAGGCGATCCCATCGGAGGCTGTGGGGCCGACCGGCCCTTGTGAGGGCGCCAGTGCTGGCTAGGTAACCCCACCTGGAGGCCGTGAGAGAGGGCCCAGATCAGAACGTGTGGCAGCAGAGCTCAAAACCAGATTCAAACCCGAGTCGTTACCATGGGCATGCGTACAGGAGGCGTTCAGGCTTCACAAAGCCGATCTTCCCTCGACCCACCATACCTGTTTCCTCTGGCGTGATGCTACTTGTTGTTATTCAAACTGGGAACCCGCCCCCCCCCCCACCCCCCCCGTCGTCGTTGGCTACCGTCTTGGTGTTTGAACGCGTTCTGGAACCTGCTGAACGTGGAGGCAGGTTCCCTTCCGAAGAGGCGCCGTTTCGGTCGTTCCTCCGTAGGAACCGCGTCACGGTGTGTGTGTGTGTGTGGTACGCGTCGCTGGGACCTTAGGCGTGTGCTCTCAGAGGAGGCTGTCTGGTCATGCCTCTCTGGCCGCGTGCCAGCGACGCCAGGCCTCGGGGTGTTATCCAGCAGGCCTGGAGGGAGCGAGATACCGCCAGGTTATCGCAGGACAAGGTTGGAACGGCACCAGGCCTGCAAAGGTGAGCTGAGGTAACTCGGTCGGTGTCGAGTGAGATCAGAGGCCGATGGAGAGATAGCACAGGACTGTAGATGTTCTCTGTGGCTTTTGGATGGGAAGTGCTCGTTTGCATCATCAAGATCCATATCCGTGTGTGTGTGTGTTTTTGCATGAAGTTAAACTGTCCTGCGTATTGTACGGGGGCCGCAAAGCGCTCCCTCATTGGAAGCAGAAACAATAGGACATGTCATTCTTCGGTGTGTAGGCCAGGGTCTGAATCCTTTCATTGTTTCCAGACGCTGTACCCGTACGCTTTCGCTGGCGATGATGATCTGGGACCAAACCAGAACCGCTCTCCAGTACAGCGAGCTTTTCAGAGAACAGTCCTCTTCTGGAGTGTCAATCCTTCAATCCAAACCCCCCCGCCCCCCTCCCCCCCCCAAAAAAATCTTGACTTCATGTTTACACTCCATCTGTTGGGTTTCTCGAGCGTAAGGGGCCGTCCGGACGGCTTTCCTGTCCGGTCGGACCCTTGCGGTCGACTGACAAACACGGGAGCGGCCAGCGCACCACCTGCCCGTCACCAGGACAACCGTCTCGCACACGAACGTTTCCGAGGGCGTCGGCTCGAACTGGTTGAAGCACGGGGTGGGGGGGGGGGGGGCTGCACCGCACCAACAAAGGCTGTGTGTTCAGCTCACGCCAAGACCACATCTGTGGCTGTGTGTTTGAACACTGGGGATTTCTTGTGTCTCGTACTGAGGTGAAGGGGGGGGGGGGAGGAGGAGGAGGAGGAGAACAGGGAGTTAGATAAGGCTGTTGAGTTGCACCCTGAGCTCCGGTTTCTGTCTGCTATGTTGCTGCACCCACTGTTAAAGATTAACAGAGAGCTATGTTGAGCAACATTCCTGCTCCAGTTTGTTGCCCTTTTTCCCTGTCTTCCAAGACTGTATACAAAGTTGATAACACCTCTTTCTCTCTCTCTCTCTCTTGTCTCTCTCCGCTAGTGTCATTCAAGCACCGCTACCACTACCCGTTGACAAGGTAAGTCTGTTCACCGACGCTGGTTTATTGTCTGCTCCTCTGTGAGTGTGTGACTTGTCTGTCTGACTGTGTGGGGATCGAGGACTGTCTGACTGTGTGGGGATCGAGGACTGTGTGTGTTTTCACCGATGCAAGCGGGCCAGTGGCAGACGCGACGAGCGTTTGGCATGTTTGTGTCTGTCATCGGCAGACGCGTTGGCCACATTCGACGATGTGATCAAAAGCTGCCTTTGGCTTCAAGCGCCGTCACGATGGTGCCCTGAAGTGTGTGTGTGTGTGTGGGCTGTTTTCAGGCCGTCTCATGCCTGCTTGTGTTTGTGCTACAAGGTTGTGCTATCAGTTTCGATATGGTCCAGAGTTCATGAGGTGAATCAGATTCTGAGGTCATTCACCTCTCTCTTTGTCTTTCCCCCGCTCGGTCTCTCTCCCTCTCTCTCCCTCTCCCTCTCTCTCCCTCTCCTCTGGTTTGCACGCTGAGAGAGAGCTCTGTAACATGCCTCAGTGTATGATGTCATCGTGCAGGGTGTAGTCGACTGCTTGTTGCTGTCCTCCTCCTCCCGTCTCTCTCTCTGGAGAAGACACTGCCAACCACTTCCCCCCGTGTCAACTGTCCCCTGCCCTTTTCCCTCATCGGAGGCGTCCCGCCTCTCACAGACTGCACAGTGTCGAGGGATGATGGCGTTCAGGACAGGCCCCAGTGGGTGTCACTCCCGACTCCTACCAGAGGATCTCTGACCCTGAACCACTGTTCTCCCGGGCCAATAAGACACTTGGATACGTCAGCTGAGGAATCATTTGAATGATTGGCCAGAACTGACATCCGGGACCCGTAGTGGTTTTTGATTGGAGGAGAATGACACCCGTCTCCTTTGGGACCAGAGTTCATGAGGTCTGTCCCGCCTCGGAGCATCGTCCTGGCCCTGCTCCAGGATGAAGTTGGATAATGAACTCTCCTCCTTCCTCTCTCACATCCTGCTTGGGTTATATGTGCTAGCTAGCTTCCGTGCTAACGCTAACTCTCAACAGCATGAGACCAGTGGGGAGTTAAGAGACGCTGGAAAATAATGCTGCTGTCCCTACACCCAGAGCGGAGGTGTGTGTGTGTGTGTGTGTGGGGGGGGGGGGGTTCTTTACTCTGGTGATTGGGATGTGCAGGCTTCTCTGTTAGGACACTTAATCACATTACAGAACAGGCCCCAATCTAATTACAGCTGCTCCTTGTACTTTGGGTCCTTCACTGCTCCAGCTTGTGTCTCTCGCTCTCTCTCGCTCTCTCTCATTCTCTCTCTCTCATTATCTCTTTCATAATCTCTCTCTCACAGACACTCACGCTCTCACGTACCTTATTTTAGGCTCCACAAATTAAGATGCTCAGACTGGTGTCACATGGCCACACCTCTGTCCTGCTGGCCTGCAGCCTAACTGGGCTGAGACGCTCCTCTCTCTCTGGTCCTGGGAGGAGGCCTGTAGAAACCACACAACTAGTCCCAGGCATACACACGATTCATACTAGCCTCTTTTTAACCAGGATTTCTGTCTGTCATCGTTCATGGTCAGTAGAGCTGATGGTAACCCGGATGCTAAAAGGCAGTCTAGAGGATCTAAAGTGTCGATCTTGATCGATTCGTTGGCTGAGATTGACGTGCCGGGGGGCTGGACGGTAGCCCTCTGACTCGTGTGAGTCGAGGCAGCGTGCTGATTTGAAGGTTGACGTGAGTTGGCGGATGTCACCTCTGACATGCAGTCCCAGTTGTGACCCAGGGCTGTGACCCTCGCGTCACACAGCCTCCTCAGCTGTGGTCCCACAGCTGTACACCCACTGAACTAACTAGATGTGTGTGTGTGGTAATGTCTGAGCCAGAGGCTGGAGCAGAGGGCTTGTGATGGTTCAGACTGGGATGAAGGGGGCAGGGAGGGGGGCAGGGGGGGGTGCAGCAGAGAGGCTATATCTGACTGCTGCATCTGACGCTGTCAATACTCCCCTGAGACACGGTGTGACTGAGGCCCTCTGGGCTGTCTGGAGCTCCTCTAGCTCTCTAGCTCTCTCTCTCTCTCTCTCTCTAGCTCTCTCTCTAGCTTTCTCTCTAGCTCGCTCTCTCTCTCTCTCTCTCTAGCTCTCTCTAGCTTTCTCTCTAGCTCGCTCTCTCTCTCTCTCTCTAGCTCTCTCTCTCTAGCTCTCTCTCTCTCTAGCTCTCTCGCTCTCTCTCTCTCTCTAGCTCTCTCGCTCTCTCTCTCTCTCTAGCTCTCTCTCGCTCTCTTTCTAGCTCTCTCTCTAGCTCTCTCTCTCTCTCTCTCGCTCTCGCTCTCGCTCTCTCTCGCTCTCTCTAGCTCTCTCGCTCTCTCACACACACACACACACTCTGTGTGCTTGGGGTGCCTACCTTCCACTGTCTGTCCTGGGCAAGTGAAGGCCCCCTAAACATCATTGAAGGCTGACTGATCTGTATAATGTGTAATGGCCAGACACATACAAAAAACGTCTCTTTGGATAAACACGTCTGCTAAC
>CM042868.1:14436848-14624348 GCA_023658055.1 Thaleichthys pacificus
CTCAGACAGACATGTTGTCTCTTTACTGTCAATGGGCCTCGCGGTGTGAGTGGGTTCTTCCACTGCTACTATGAGCTCATAGAGCTATTTCCCACGCATGGTCCAAGATAGGGATGCACCAGCGCAAAAATCAAATGGCCATTAGTGTGAAACACGCTTAATATTAGTTAACGATAATCCCCTGCTTTTAGCGCATCACCAATAAAGTAAATGGACCCCCCCCCCCCCCCCCCCCCCCCCCCGCCGAGTAAAACAACAATCTAATCAGCTTTGACATTTGACGCTGCTCTGTTGACGTGTGCTTTGAGTTGGACTGCTCTGCTGTCGATGACGTGAACCAACAGTGGGCGCGCTACGCTGCTGTGCTTTTGAATGCTAGCCTACGGTACAGACGGCCAACATGTGAACCTAGTAAAGAGTCAAGCCCTAGTGCAAGAGTACAAATAAGCCTTTCTTTAAAGAGCATTCTGCGGAAAAAATGCACACAAAGAAGTAAAAACTAAACAAATCTAGCGTAACAGGCCACCAGGAGGAGCGTGGTGGAGAAGCCGCTAATGCTAACACTAATGCTAATGAGCTGAAACGGCACACGTCTTTGTGTCGCACGCACAAGCAGAGACCCTGGAACGTAGGTAGATGGCGGATGTACGGTGAAAAAGAAACTTGACTGTGGAAAAAGCAGAGAGGCTTCGATTCCTGACAACAGTCACGCAGTGGGAGGTTGTTCTCAACAGCGGAGGCCTTGTGAATGACCTGTCACGGTCGAATTGATACCGTCTGAATGGCCCATTGTAAACAGTCAAGCATTGTTATTCAGGCGTTCTAAAAATGTTTTTCAATTTGCATATTCCGATATGGCTATCATTTTTCTTTCCTTGTGCCTGTCTTGTAATGAACCGCGTGGGTTCCAGGCCTGATGAACCAATTTGAGGATAAGATCAAACCAAACCTAGATGAAAATATCAACCGTCTGTAGGGTTTCATCCACGTTCATCCTGGTACCCTCTCACAGTATCCATATGGGTGCTTCCCTCCTAGTCCAGGTTTCTTCATCTACTACCTTCTGTGAACTACCTTCCTGTGAGAGAGAGTGTTGTACGGTCCTAACCATGAAGGCACATGCTGTAGGACATGGTTGCTGTAGAGGTGGTCTAGCAGCAAAGGTTGTTTCTTTTCTGGATGACCCTGGACCCCCCCGCCGCCCCCAAATGGGCCGGTCCTGCAGGTTAGGATGTATCATGACCAGCTGTACCTGGGCTGTCCCAGCGGGGGGGTGCTGCTGCATGGCGTCTCCTAACTTCCCTAACGTCCCTGGATGGATTAACCCCCTGGCTCCCCTCACTCACACGTGTTCTGTTCTCGTCTGTTTGAGAGGACGTAGGAAGTGGCTCTGATAGGATACGGTCGACCCGTGGCTTCCTGTTCTCGAAATGGGCCGCGTTTGGACGAGGGGCTAAAATGCGAACGCCTCGGCAATCCACACCTGGCATCCAATTGGTTGATACGTTTGACTCATTTAGTTGGGGCTACGAAGAAAAAAACCCCACATTTGAATATGCACGACGCCACAGCAAAACACGCTATGCCGATATACAGGATGTAGACAGTGATGTCATGCAGGAGGTTGAACAGCATCATCATCACCTTCATGGCCTCCTCTCACTGCCCTCTGTGTCCCCTCCACAGCCGTGATGCAGCTGAAGGATGCCGTGGGCTCGTCGCTACACAAGCTAGCCAACTTTGACGGTAAGCGGTGTGGTTGCGCCGGAGGTGCCTGTGTCACTCGGTCACTCACAGGTAGAAAGCTGGCCGAGACCGCGCTGCTTCAATGGGCATGTGTAGCTAGCACAGACCACTGCTCTGAGGGAAAGGTCAACCCTATTTGAATGCTCCATTTGAAGGAACTAGCGGGAGGTTGTAAGGATGGGCGACGCGCGCGCGCACACACTCATACACTCACACACACACACACACACACACACTCTCACACACACACTCACGTCACCTACTCTTAACCTAATTAGCAGTCTACTGACAAGACATCGGTCCTATTTGTATCTGATGGCTTAGCATGCTCTGCTTCCCCAATGAGTATAATTAAACAATGACAATGTTTGTCCATTCAAACACTGTATTGTCATCATATATGGAAGACTGAGGTAGAGTGTCAGGGAAGGGAGTTTCCTCGCGTCCTGTTTTAGCCTTTTCTATTTGTGAGCGGTGACAGGATGAGCACCCTGCAACGATGACTCAGCTAGCTCTGGAGCGGCCTACTCTCTCCTGCTCTCTCTCCTACTCTCTCTCCCGCTCTCTCTCTTACTCTCTCTCCCACTCTCTCTTCTGACTGTTTGAGCCATGTCCAATGAGGTCTGAAAATGCACCTCTTCACACTCTACCTGAACTGTCATTTGATCTAAGGATTATTCATTTAACCACTGTATTACTGTTAACCAATAGCACAAAAAAATGATCTCAAACACAGATGAAGCCGTTTTATTTGACGATACAGTCCCTGGAGATCCCTCTAAAGGTCCTGTCTGGTGATGTATGTTGTGTAACCGTCCTGGACCAGACTGGTCTAATCTTCTGATGTCTTGTTCTTCAGATGTCATTGATGCTCACCTCCAGAACAACCAGACGGCAGATGAGGACAGTTTGGCCAGTCCAGACAGACTCAAAGGTAAACACTCAACTGTCTACGTTCAACAACAGGGGTGGATTTGGCACCTGCCTGTCGCTACTGTGGCTAACAATTTAATGCCACAGTGGTGGCATTAGACTGACATATTTATTTGCCATAGTTTATCGATGCCTCGCAGTATGTTGGTCACTAATGTAAAACTGAGTACATCAACTGCGGATGGCGAGCCCCAAAAAAAACAACCATGTGACCTGATGAACCCTGCCTCTCACACACACAGCACCTGCATGAACCCTGCCTCACACACACAAGCACACAGCACTGATGAACCCTGCCTCTCACACCACAGCACCTGATGAACCCTGCCTCACACACACACACACAGCACCTGATGAACCCTGCCTCTCACACAACACAGCACCTGATGAACCCTGCCTCACACACACACACAGCACCTGATGAACCCTGCCTCTCACAATAGCACACAGCTACCTGATGAAACCCTGCCTACACAACACACCAGCACCTGATGAAACCCTGACCTCTCACACACACCAGCCACCTGATGACCCTGCCGTCTACCAACCAACACACACAGCACCTGATGACCCGGCCCTCTCACAACAGCACCACAGCACCTGATGAACCTGGCCTCTCACACACATCAGCACCTGATGAACCTGCCTCTCACGACCACACACAGCACCTGATGACCCGTGCCTCTCACACCACACATGCACCTGATGAACCCTGCCTCTCACACACACACAGCACCTGATGAACCCTGCCTCTCACACACACACAGCACCTGATGAACCCTGCCTCTCACACACACACAGCACCTGATGAACCCTGCCTCTCACACACACACACAGCACCTGATGAACCCTGCCTCTCACACACCCGCTCCTCTATCCCCCGGAGATTACGGTCTCAGATTATGGCGACTCAGATTAGCACCGCTGCCCTGCCGCACAAAGAAAGGTTGGCGTAGGTCCAGGGTAATCCTGCGGCTGGCCACACAGTGGCTGGACACGCCACTAATGAGGCATGCTGGGACACCGTCATCCCAGTAGCCCCGGGGCTTATTTTAGAGTCAACACTATGTCGGTTTTCCGTCTCCTCACGCCCTTCTCGCGCACTGCCACCGTCGGGCCCACCAGCCCGTGTGACTCCGTGCTGTGTGGTGGCACGAAAACAAACGTCCGCTCTAAGCAAGGCTTAGCCCAGCCCCACATTCGGGTGGGCCTAAACAGTCATAGCCATTGTTGTGGCTTTGAAACACCGCCTGGACATATTTCCCCACCTCATCCCACATACCAAAGTGGTCGAGCACTATTGCTGAATTTACAAACTACCTGTTTTGGGCCCAATGGGGTTGTGGGTGGGTGGGTGGGGCGACCCTCTGGGACCCCCAGGACAAAGGCCTGACCAGGCTGCTATTTTAGCAGCCAGCTGCCCTCCCCCCCCCATCCCAGAGGCAGGCAGACCCGCAGCTGATGACCATGTGTGGGGGAACATGGTCCTGCAGGGAGGAGGACCAAACCATTATCACCCAGCAGGATCTCATTAGTCCCCACTGTCTTGACATGCATCAGTAGCAAGAGTGAGAGAATCATGTCTATAAGTAACGCTTCTTGCGTGTATTTATAGTCCCCGTCGTTTAACACACGCTCTGTGGTGAGAGTGTGGCTGAGACTGTGACTGCCCCCCCCCTCTCCTCATCTGAATGGTACGTCCCTTTCTCCTGTAGAAAACACCATAGATGCTAAAGAGTCGGACATGTCAGACACACTGAGCCCCAGCAAGGACCGCAGCAGCGACGACACCTCAGGTACACAGCTTTCTCTTCCTTTCTATAGAAAGACTTTTATGTGTTTTACTGGTACCATACCTTTTGTTATTAGTAATTATTGTAAAAAAGGAAAAGGAAAAAAAGAATGCTAGTTGATTTATCTACTTCATAAAAGATGTTAATTGGAAAAGAGTACTTAACTACCTTAGGTTCTTTTTATGTATAGTTATACAGATAATAGATCCTAGATTTCATCTTTATTTGTGTGTGTGTGTGTGACACTGCCCCTCAGTTCTAGTGTGTAATCTGGCCAGTGCAGGGATAACAGTTGTTTTCAGAAGGCTTTCTGACTAGTCCAGGGTTGACTAGCGTGACTGACCACTAGTAGATCCATAGTTCAGACTACTGTCTGTGTGTGTGTCGATTTAGTTTTCCACAGCATCCGTGGACTGGTGCCAGGTGGGTTGTGTGTGTAAACTGTGTGCTCTCTCTCTCTCTCTCCCCCCAGACGGGAACATGGACGAGCAGGAGCTGAACGAGCCTCAGAACAGGGTGGCGCTGCTCAAAGGTACGTCACTGCTGCTCACCTCCTCCTGTCTCCTGTCACCACGGTGACCGGCCCTGTGTTCACGTGAGCCCGTGGCTCCATCCCCTCCTGTGGTGCGTCAACCACCAGTCACAAGGTAGTTTGCGGTCTTCAGCAGTGTTGGATTCAGTGTGACGTGGACATTGTTAGTGGACGTCAGAGGCTGTTTGGTGGACCACCAGAGCCTGGCAGGGCGTGGCATCAGGAACGAGCCACAACCATATATGGAGTGGTTCTTGGAGGAGTGGTGTTGGAAACTCCACTTCAGTCTGGCTGGTCCTGCAGTCCGTCACTGACGGAGGAGAAGGAATTCATGTTCAGGTTTTTGTTTGTTTTGAGGAGGTTGGGGGGGCGGATCTGGAGTGATCCGAGCCCTGGCGTGTTCCTGCTTTCTCCCCTCATCCCTCTCTGATCCCTGCAGCTGTCCTTGCCCATCCCTGGAGGGAGGGAGGGAGGGTTGGAGGGGGGGGGGGTGGAGAGAGAGGGTGGAGGGGAGGGGTGGGTGGGGTGGAGGGAGGGGTGGAGGGGAATGGTGGGGAGCACAGAGACACGCTCTGGGAATGTAAACCTATTAAAGTGTAATTAGTAAGGGGAACCTGATGGGACTCTCACAACAGGAGGGTCATGGATTGCCACACACCTTTATCCATGTTGTGTGAAGAGCAGCCATGCTACACAAGAAGGCAATCCTGTTCACACACCAGTGGCGCGTCAGCTGCTGTTGTGTGTCTTGGCGTGCCATTCAACATCCCTACCACCAGGGGGTGCCGTCTCCTGGGTCGGGAGGACGCGCGGGGTTTACTCACCACCCAGCTGTGACCCAGTTCACCTCAATCAGTCTGATACTGTTCACAGAGCCAAAAACTCCCATTAAACCGATTTGGCTCGAAAGCGTCCCTCTCCTGTGAGGGATAACGAGGGAGGTTGAGGGCAGCCCTGTGCGTGGATAGGCTTAGAGAGGGGAGCTCTTTGACAGAGGGTTACGAGACTCGGTATTGGACTCTCTGTTACGAGACCGTCTCTGAAAGCCATTGTGGATGTATGGTACTTGGCGAGTGGATAATTCCACTTGGCGCTGTGTGGTGTGAAACGTCTCTTATTCTGGGTCAGAGAGAGTTAATCCCTCGTGTGTTTGTGTGTGTGGGAGAGAGAGTGTGTGTGTGTGGTGCTTAGTGCTGCGGCTAACTCTGCGCTCTGAGGTCAACCACCACTAGGTCCTCAGACCTCAGGTGAAGGACATCATTTACCCTCTGTCTGGCCTCACACAATAGAATCCTACCGAACCATTTGAACTTTCTAGAAGAACTCCACCTCCTCCACACACACACCTGTGCTTCCTGGAGGGCAGGAAGTCTGTGTGTGTGTGTGTGACTCACCACATGTGACTCAGCAGGATGGTGCGTGTGTCATCCTCGCCCCCTCAGCCGTCATCTCCTGTTCTCCGACGTGGCTGTCCGGGGGAAGATCACCTGGGGAGGCCAGGGGTCACTGAAAGGTCACACAGCGTCACTGCAACCCCGGGGCTGGGCACTAGAGGGAGACAGTGGTCCTCACTGGGTTTATCAGGAAGCTGGCTGGACATGGCTCACATCCGCCGTAGAGCCCTGAAATGTAGTTGATCAGCCTGTAAGGCTTTCGTTGAAATGCAGGCATGAAACTAGTGGAGTCTTGTGTTGAGTGAGGCTCTTTAGTTCTGGCTCAGTGATGCAGCGTCTCCCACAAGCCCCTCTGGCCCCAGCAGGACCCTGCCAGGAGGGGGAGGAGAGACACTCTGCTGGGTCTGGGTCTGGCTGCCTCCATGTCTGCCTCCCTGCCCTGCCCTGACCCCAGGCACAGTCCCTCACAATGGACCTGCTGAAACCCTGCTTCCTCACCCTGTATGCACACACACACACACACACACTAACCACTCCGGACTCCAGGATTAGCTGAATCCTGTTAGGGGAAAAACATCATTACCTCATCACACCACTGGGCAGCCAAATGGCAAAGACCAGGGTCCTGTCCTGAAGCTGGTCATGTCTCTGGCTGGCTCCTCACACTTACATTCACTCACTTCTCAGTCAGCAACCTACCAGTACTGGAATGGTGTACGCTCAGGCGAGCTCGTCTAGATGGCCTTTCAAACTCGCTTCTCTTCTCCAGCGCTATTTCATCCTACAGGAGGAACTGTCATAAGTCAAATGTCCGACAAAACCGTGTGACCTAAGCACGGCTCTATCCTGAGGAATGACGTCATAAAATAACCAGCACACTGCTGTACCTCAGCCTTTTTACGACAGAGCTCCCCCCAGACCACCGTCGGCCTCTAGGACTAGCCTCCCTTTCAGCCTCCCTCCTGTATCAGCCTGAGCACAGTAGCTGGACCAGACCTGCCTCTAATCTGTGGGGGCCTGGGCCCACCTCTGTGGGCAGCCACCAGGGCCCACTCTGTGGGCAACAGGGCTGTTTCCATCAGGGCCCACTCTGTGGGCAACAGGGCTGTTTCCATCAGGGCCCACTCTGTGGGCAACATTGTTCAGTGTCCTGGCTGGCACGCCGTCTAAACCCCTCCAGGATTAGAGGCCTTAAGACTGCCCTGGTATGCGTGCCAAGGTGTGCCAGGGAGTTAGAGGGGTATTGTGTGCGTGTTTGTTTTCTAGTCTGTCGGTAAGGCAACCGATGTTAAAATGACTCGCCCCCCGAAGTATGATTAGTGTGCACTCGTGTGTGTGTGTGTGTGTGTGTGCCTTGTGTTCAATTGCAGGGGCATGTCTCTGGAACGACGTCATTTTATTTGGTTGTTTATTGTATCTGTCAGTGAGATGACCTCTATAAATAGAGGACACATGCAGTGGGCCCTCTGCTCTATAATTGTGTCGAATGCACGTTTGATGGTGTAAGCCTCGCACGCCTCGCAGCAGCATCACAGAGCGGCCTGCTCTGTCATTAGAGCGGATCACAAGGTGACACGCAGTGTCTCTGCTTTGATATCCACCCAACATGGGTCAAACCAGCCCTCTGCTGGGTAACAGGGGTTACAAGGTGTTTCACCCAGGGGCATGCGGTGTGCATTGCGGTCAATCATATCTCTTTTAAAGAGGTCTCTTTTTTGCGCCTAGCTACCGCTATCGTGTTTTACCTCAGGGGGGGGGGGGGGTTGCCATACCGACCCTCTCTCTGTTGAGACACTAGAGGAGGCTGTGGCGCTGGCTCCAGTGTGGGTTGTGAGGTCAGTGGAGTCCCAGCGTTGGGGCAGGCTGCCTCCCTGGCCCGGGCAGGCTGCCTCCCTGGCCCGGGCAGGCTGCCTCCCTGGCCCGGGCAGGCTGCCTCCCTGGCCCGGGCAGGCCTGTCACAGGCCCTCCAGGCTCATTAGCACGCTGCTGCTGCTCGCTGCTGATGATGACAGGAGCCAGGGGAGGGTTTGATCAGCCCTGTTTGGATTACATGTCCTCTCATCACTGGGATGGCAGCACTTCAGAGAGGAGGGTTAGGTGGTGGGGGGGGGGGGGGGGGGGGGGAGGGTTTTGGGCGGTGGAAAGGGGGGTTACATTAGATCATAGACCTTCGTCCCGACTTTCATTCCAAGGAGTTTAGCCTCCCCCCCCTTCCCCTCTGCCTCTGCAAGCCCCTCTTCCCATAGAAGGAAGGGAGCCAGGCCACAAGAATAACAGTGAGGTTGCGCCAGCCTCCTCAGTGGCCTTGGTGTGGCGGCGGTGGGATGGGGGGAGAGAGCAGAGCGGAAAAGAGAGACCGAGCGGAGGGGGAGAGGGATGCCGAGCCGCAAGCTATAAACAGCCCAGGATGACATAAGCCCCAACATCTGGCCCGGGAAGCAGAGCTGGGACGGTCGTTCGGTCTCTTGAGGAAAGGGGGGGTTGGGGTTGGGAGGAGCACGAGGATTCCCATTGGACAGCCATGTTCCGGACCACATCAAGCTCTCGCTGGGATAGGCTGGTTCGGTCGCAGTGTGCGGAGCGAGATGCCCCAGGGTTTCAAAACAGAACGTTTCCTCCAAAAATGCTCCACCCCTCCCCTCAAATGTAGAGGCGCTTGACGGTTGAAAGGGGTTGCCTGGACAAAGGTTATGTTGTGTGAAGCGTGTGTTTTAGTGTGCGCTGTGAGGGGAATGCGACGTGGGCCTGACAGAGACCTCAGTGAGCCCAACACTACCGTTTCATAATCCCCCTGTCAGCTGGGTTAGGTCATCATTACCACACACACACACACACACACAAACACACAGACAGAAGGCAAGCATTATGAAATGGCCATTGAACCATGGTCTCTCTCTCTTTCTGTCTCGGTCGATCTCTCCCTCTTTCTGTCTCTCTCTCTGCCTCTCTGCCCCTCTCTCTCTTTGTCTCTCTCCCTCTTTATGTCTCCTTCCAACTGTCTGTCTCGCTGTCCCTTTTACATTCCATCCCCCCATATGGCTCATCTCGTGTCGCCCCCCCCCCCCCCCCCTCCCCTCCCTCCTCTGGTGGGAACAGCAGTGAGGTCATCAGAAGCAGATCTCTCTCCGGGGCTGTTTTTAATCTCCACCTCGTCTGAAAGATTCACTCATATAACGGACCTCTGCACTGCTTCCCATGTGGGCGCTTGTTGATCCGACTGGTTTAATGCTTAAACTCTTTTTTTTAAATGACAAAAACACACACGCCCCGAGCAAGTCATTGTATTGTGCGCACACACACGTCACCTAACACACACAAGTTATTTCAAAGGGCCGTGTTGCAAGTTATTAGTAGTCGAGAATGACGATGAGTTGTACTTCCTGTGTGGCCCAGGCTTGACCCCTAGCCTCGGCCCACGTCTCCCAGTCTCCCAGCTAGCCTCTGCAGGACTGCACACACACACTCACACACACACTCACACACACACACACACACACACACACACACACACACACACACACACACAGTTAAGGAAAACGACAGGGTTGTCTACTCCTGTATGTGGGAGTATTGAAACACAGAGAGCAGACCAACCATTTCTGTGTCTAACCCTGTGTGTGTGTGTGTGTGTGTGTGTCTGCAGACGAACTGCGCAGGGCCAACCTGGAGCCCGGGGACACGGAGCAGGTGATCAGCCACCTCCACAGAGAGCTGCTGGAGGCCCAGGAGCTGGCCAACACCGGCAAGCAGAGGTGTCTGGAGCTCCAAGGTACTGCTGACCCCGAGGAGAGGGGAGACCTGGGGGGTGGGGCGGGGTGTCCATGTTGGGAGTTGGAACTGATTGATGTGTAAAACTGTTAGGTGTTGCGCTTAGACTTTCATTTAGTGTTCTCTTTAATGAGGGGGATTGTGGGAGAGCTTTCTCTATAGTTGAGGGATGTGTCCAGGGTGTGTGTGGCCCGGGTCAACCTGTGTTGTTGTTGTCCCAGCTCTGCTGGAGGAGGAGAGGAGGAACAACAGGCAGCAGACGGAGGAGTCTGCCAAGCAGATCCAGTACCTGCAGAGTGAGTGTCAAGTAACACACACACACACACACGTGTATATCAAATGCTCCCACATTCCCACTCTCTAACACACAGCCACATCACCACGCCCTACTCCTCCTCCACACACACACACACTGCCACACACAAAAACACCACATACCCACCCTCTATCCTCCTCCATACACACGACATCATCTAACATCCGTGTGTGTGTGTGTGCGGTGCAGCCCAGCTGGGCAAGCTGCAGGCGGACATGGAGGCCCTGCGGGAGCAGCGGGAGAGCACCCTGAGCAGCACGCGGGAGGAGCTGTACAGCGCCCAGGAGGAGGTGCTGGTGCTGCGGCACGCCATGGAGGCGGCCACGGCCGAGCGCGAGCGCGACCTGGCCGCCCTGCAGGGCGACCTGGGCGGCATGAGCGGCGAGCTGGAGCGCTGGCGGGCGGCGGCGCAGCAGTACGAGCGGGAGATCGAGGCGCTGCAGGCCACCTTCCTGCAGCAGAGCCAGCACCAGCAGAGGGCCAGCCGGCTGCAGGGTAAACGGCCACCGAGAGACGCGCTGCCGCGCCGGGGCGTCTCCACCAGGGGGCGGTGGGGAGCTGGTTGTGTGAGAGGGGAAATAGGGGGGGGGGGGGGGGGGGGGACAAGAGAGGCTAGAAAACAAGTTATTTAAGGTGTGGTGAGAGAGACGCTCTTTTGTTGACTGAGTATGAAGAATCTACTTTTGGAAAATGCTTACTGCGACTTTATTTAAATGAAATCCCTTCTTTCCTGTGTGTGTGTGTGTGTGTGTGTCCCCTCAGATGAGCTGGAGAAGCTGCAGAGGGACTGCTGCGAGCTGCAGGAGGAGTGTGACGGCCTGCGCTCGGAGAAGGGCTCCCTGCTGAGCACACTGAGCCGGCTGGAGAGCGAGCTGGACAGGTGGGGGCTCGTCACGCGCTGGCCCCGCCACCACCCGGCCTCCTCCTGGGGCTGGGAGGGGGGCAGGCAGGGGGAGGGGGCTGAGATGGGGAGGGAAGGAGAGAGGGAGGGAGTGAGGGAGAGGACAGGATGGTTGGAGAGAGCAAGAGTCAACTCATCAGTGTGGGTGGAGTGCTGACTCTCCAATAAAGTGTGTGTGGGTGGGTGGGTGGGTGAACTCTACCACCGTGCAGACGGGGGAGTAGGCTAACTGACACAATAGATTATGCTTAGTGTTACTCAACCTCTGACACATACTGTCTCACACACACCACACACACCCTTCCTGTGAAATGCAGTGGGCTCAGCCAGCTCCTGCCCCCCCCCCCCTCCCTCCTCCCCCCCCCTCCTCCCTCAGCGTGTGTTCTCCTGCTCTGGGCCTGGTGCTGGCTTAGGGTGCTGGCTCAGGGTGTGACACCTGTCTGCTCCCCTACAGGAGAGCCCAGCTCAGCAGACAGCACATCATGGCAAGGAAACGGAAGCTCTCGGTCACATTACAGGGCTGTGTGTGTGGGTGTTGTG
The DNA here is from genome assembly GCA_023658055.1 of Thaleichthys pacificus. Taxonomy (NCBI): domain Eukaryota; kingdom Metazoa; phylum Chordata; class Actinopteri; order Osmeriformes; family Osmeridae; genus Thaleichthys; species Thaleichthys pacificus. The sequence goes on from CM042868.1 coordinate 14,448,772, forward strand.
TGTGCGTGTGTGTGTAACAAAGGCAGTCTGTTTGCGAGACCCTCTCCCAGACACTTAATGGGTCTGAGGGGAAGCATGAGGAGGAGGGTGTGTGACAGGCAGAGTGGAGTCCTTTGTTACTGTACACCTGTGGCTCTCCTCTGGTAGAGCCCTCCGTTCAACACTATCAGTTACACAGAGAGCGTGTTCTCCACTCTGCTCTCAGCCACAGGGCCAGATGTTGTCCCAGGTGTCTCTTTGGACTGTCAGTCATGGCTGGGGGGGGGGGGGGGGGGGGGGGGGGGGTCCGAAGACGCCAGAAATGAATACATGTTACAGCGATGCTGATGAGGAGAAACATGATGGGGCTCCTTTTTAACAGCATCCCCCTCTCCTTCCTTCACCTCCCTCCTCTCCCTCCTTCCTTCACCTCCCTCCTCTCCCTCCCTCCTCTCCCTCCCTCCTCTCCCTCCTCTCCCTCCTCTCTCAGCTCGCGGGAGCAGAGTGCCAGTCTGAGCAGCAGCCTGAGGGTTCTGGAGCAGAGCCAGGGGGCGCTGGAGAGCAAGCTGGGCTCCCTCCAGGACCAGCACCTGCAGGACGCCGCCCAGCTCCAGACCCAGCTGGCCCAGGCCGACTCCCGCACACACAGCCTGCAGAGGGAGGTGGGTCTCACACACACACACACAGCCTGCAGAGGGAGGTGGGTCGCACGCACGCACACACACACACACACAGCCTGCAGAGGGAGGTGGGTCTCACGCGCACACACACACACACACACAGCCTGCAGAGGGAGGTGGGTCTCACGCGCGCACACACACACACACACAGCCTGCAGAGGAGGTGGGTCTCACGCGCACACCACACACACAGCCTGCAGAGGGAGGTGGGTCTCATGCACGCACACACACATCCAGACACGTACGTCGTTCCAGCTTTGCTCATGTATTGTGTCTGTTTTCGTGTGTGTGTGTGTGTGTCCTGCAGTACGAGGACACCCAGAGCCTCCTGCTGGACCTGAGGCAGCGCTACGAGAGGACGGAGCAGGAGAAGCGCAGCATCAACGAGGAGCTGGAGCAGTGCAAGGTCAACCTGAAGCTGCTGCTGGACAAGGGCAAGAACGTGAGTGTCTCTCTCTCTCTCTCTCCCTCTCTCTCTCTCTCACACACGTACCCGGAGCCTCTTGATTCCTGTCAGTGCAGTCAGCAAGCAGGAGGAGGGAACCGAGTCAGCAACTGCCTCCGTCCCTCCTCACGCCCACACGCCCACACACCTCCTTGGCAGCCTGCATCAAGATCAACAGGAGCTGGATGATGGAGTAGCTGGTGACTGGAGAAGGGGGAGGGGCTTTCTGCCTGAAGGGCTGAAAGACTGATGTCATGGAACCTGTCAGGAAGCTTTGGCAGACGTGCAGGCACTCCACTTTTGCAATACCCTCTGATTATCTTCCACATTTCCAATGGGTTTTATTTCCAATGGGGTTGGCACGCGTTTTGGGTTTTGTACCTTTTTATATGTTTGGTGTGTGAAACTAAATCCAGTAACTGGGACGCTAAACGCCTCCTCTAAGTATTCAACACGCTTGGGTCCTGAGCCAACTGGTCTCTCCTGGGGTCTTCACCTTACTGAGGCAGTCCGAGTGTGTGCCTGAAGGAAACCATAACCCCACCGGTGCTGTAGGTGTCCTCCACAAGCCCTGAACAGCTGGACATGACCGAGGCCCTCAACACAAGCCACTGCTCTCCCCTTAACCTCAGTCACCTACAGCCTGTCTAACCTACAGACGGAGCACACGCACACACATGCGAGCGCACGCACATGCACGGAGGAGATTTCCCAGTCCCCTCTGAACTAGATCCAGATTAGAACTGTTATTGAGGAGACCTGAGGGGTGATGAACTGTCCCTGTCCGTCCAGCTGTTAGATGTGGAGATGCGTGTCTGTGGCGTTGCTCGCTCTCTCTTTCTTTATCTCTCTTTCTCTCTCTCTCTCTCTCTCTCTCTCTCTCTCTAGACGTCATTAATGTTGCCATAGTACCCGTCCCTCCTTTGTTACTCTGATTCAGGTGTCTCCCCATCCCTTCTCCCCCTCCTCCTCTTTTTTATTTTATTGTAGAATGTCCTTCCGGGGGCCCCCCCCCCCCTGTTTTAAGTCGTTATTTTCTTCGTTGCCTAGTTATAATTTTAAAGGTTGATTCTTGTAATATCCCTTCCCTCCTCTAGCCATCCATATTGCAGCCTGTCCAAGCCATTTTCATCGGCCTTATCCTGGCTTTGCTGTATTGGTGCTTCGGCCAGTTGTGGTAGAAAGGTACATGGTGCTACTGTCCAGTTGGTGTCCGTGCGTCTCTCGTGTGTGTCGAACGTCTCCGCATCTTCATCCTCCTCCTCCTCCTCCTCGGGTGTCCCTCTAACCCCCACATGCATGGCTCCATCACCCAGCGTCTCTCTCTGCGCTGCTTCCGCTGGGACCCGCGAGGAGCCGCCCGGCTCGCGGCCGCGTGGCTCCCCTCAGCCTCCTCCCCTCCACTCCCATATCTACACATCCGTTTTTTTTGTCTTGCCTGCTCAGTTCACCGACTCCGATCGGTTGTTTTGCTTTATCATTTGTTCTTTTAACTCTTCATTTCCCCCCACCCCCCCCGTTTCTTGCTTTCGACGGTCATACTGTTTCTCCTGTCTCCATTGGTTCCTCTTCTGAGTAGAAACGCGGCTCTTCCTGGTTTCCGCTGGGGGGGGAAAAAGGAAAGCCCTGTTTTCCACTTCCTCTCTCTACCGTGGGGTGACTGGCTCTCCCAGTTTAACTATGATCTCCCGCACCTCTGTTTTTAATCTAATTACCTTTCTCCCTCTCTCTCTCTATCCCTCTCTCTACCCCTCTCTCTCTCTCTCTCTGTATCTGTCTCTCTGTATCCCTCTCTCTCTCTATCCCCTCTCTCTCTCTCTATCCCTCTCTCTCTTTCTCTCTCTCCACCCTCTTGCCTTTGCCTAGGCAACCTGGTTTTGTGTTTTTTTTTTTATCTCGCAATAACCTTATTCTGTCTGTCCATGTATGTGTGTCTGTCTCCCCCCCCCCCCCCCCCCACAGAGCCCCTGGAGCCCCTGGATCCCGGTGCTGGCTGTGATGGTTGCTGTGACGGCGGCCGTACTTTACCCCAACCTATCCAAGAGCAGCAGCATCTGAGGACGACGCCTTCCCTGACCCCCCCCCCCCCCCCCCCCTCCTCCTCCTCACCTGGCTCCATGTCCTCCACACTCCCCAGCACCTGGCCACACACACACAAAACACACACTCACAGACAAACTGATTGGCCGGTACTTCCTGTTGACAAGATCCCCCCTTCCCGGCCACCAGGAAAGTTTGACTGTAGAGACGTTGCTTTAACTGTATAAAGTTATACCTGTATATATATATAGAGAGAGAAAGAACGAGAAGGGGAATTTAAGTTGTAATTTCTACCATAGATTAAATACTATATTGGCAGTTAAGTTTCTTTTTTTTTGGGGGGGGGGGGGGAATTTTGGTATTAAAGTGGCCTAAACTAGGCTTGTTTTCTTATGGTTACCAAACCTTTTCCTTTTTGGGTGAGTTTTCTGATGAATTTATGTGGTTTGCCACATCAGAGATATGTGGCATCACAAATCTAGGTTCTAAGCCAAATCCAAATCGATATCCTCTATTGTTGGGCACAAGGGGTTAAGTGCCTACTGTAAGTAACATGAGAGGTGTGTGTGTGTGTGTGATCACCCACTCGTGTGCACACGCATCTAGTCTAGATGAAGTGCCACTGATATCCTTACAGAGAAACTTAAGTTATTGATAAAAGAGGAATTGAACTAATAAGCAATCACTTCGTGGGACCTCTGTGGGTTCTGTCCAGACTAACATGCTCGTGAGCACCATCAGTGGTTTGTCAGTGTACTCTGTCTTGTTTCTGTGTATTGTAAACTATGAACAAATATTCATAATGTTTAAAACACTACAGTACAGAGCTTTGCATAAAGAGAAGAAGAAAAAAAAAAGTGAAGAGAAGTTATTTGATGTGCTAGACTTATTTTGGTAAACGAGTAGAAACGCCATGCAAGACAGATGTTTGTTGTGGAGGTGGCGAACGAGATGTTAGAAGCAAAGAGAAGGATATTGTGGCAGTGGATTAAAGTAGCAAGCTGACCCAAGACCATGGGAACAAAACAAAAAAAATGTGTTCAGTTTTCAAGTTTGTATCGAACCTGATGTCTACGCTCTAGCCTGTGATAGACGCGTCCCAATTCTCCCAATGTACTCGAACGTGGCCTGAAAGCGTGCACTGCCTCTATTGTCCAAGTCACTCTGACAGGACCGAAACATTTGAAAGGCATTGGGTTGGTGTGGGCATCCGCAAGACGTGAGATGATACCACGTCTATACCACCTCGCAATGACTTCCCAACAGACTAGACTGGGGGTAGTGAACAAACACACTCGTCTTGGAGAAATGGGACGCCGTCTACTTGGGTAACTGTACTAGTACACACACACATGCACACTTCTGTAGCACAGACCACTACACACCAAAGGCTCTGGGACTAAACTGCTGCCTTAGCTCAGCCCCCAGTGTCAGTCTGAGGTCCTGTCCAGACACAACCCACTAAGCCCCTATTCCCGAGACGCGCGTCTAATCTACAAGGATTGGATGGGTGTAAGCACAGATAGTTTATGCACCACCTGTCTAACCAGAGGGCAAGGTTGAGGGACGACCATCTTGAATCATCCTGTCAAAGTCCTTTTTGAAGATCTACACTGATGTGTCCAGGGATAGTTGACGGGTCTCAAATTTGGACGTGAATGCTTTGAAAATGTCTGTGGTTGGTTTGGCATGGAGTTGTGTTGGGATCCATCTGAGCACAGATATGGTCGATGCAGCAGGTCTGGTGGGGGGGGGGGGGGGGGGGGGGAGAATGAAAGGTTTCTGTTTTGTAATAAGTTTGAAGAACTGAAGTGAATGGAATAGGGCTGTATGTAACTTGAGAGACTTCACATGGATCTGTCTGGGATATGGGTTCATCCCTTTTGGTTTGCTGCGCTGTAAATAAAATGCTCTGAGTCACGGAGCAAAGAAGCTATCCATCGTATTCCACTGTGTCATTCAAATGTCTCTTGTCCAATGCCAACTTCGATCACCAAACTGGCGTCTTTCTGGTCCCAGTTTTCATTTGCATTGCACAGGACTGCAATGGGGGAGAAATAAGTAAACATCAAGTAGACCAGGAAGATGCTGGGAGTTGAAGTGAAAAGGCACAAGTCCAAGTCCCTTGGAACAGCAGAACATTGGGAACCTCTTATCTACGTTCTAAATAACTGCCACATGATTCTACACTGGAGGATATGTCGTCCTCCATGGGAAGGACATTTAAGAACTCCCTTTTCACGTTTTTGGAAATCAGATGTTTTGAAGTCATAGTACTGCACCAATGTGGGGGAATTGCAGTTCTCTAACAAACAGTATATGTTTGTATATATGTAATGTATGTATGAATGTGCGTCTGTGTAAATATACATTCTATATACAAAATAAAAAGTTGAATAACAGTGACATGGATCACATCATCCAACGTGCTGCTGGCTTCTGTATTCTCAACAGTGTGAGTGTGAGCTTCTAGAAACTACTCTCAACCTCATTCTACACACTTGGGTTGAACATGCAAATTTGTTGTCACAACTAGATGAGGATGTGCTCCTTGTAAGTTTAGATCACAATCTGATCGATCTTTTGTTTATTCGTGTTTCCATTGTATTCTTTGAATGAAATTAGGCAATTCAGTTTCAGTTCTCTTAAACCCCTACATACTGTAGCATCTTAAGATTCCTATGTAGCCCTGTTTATAATTATTGGATTTATTTTTCAGTCACTCAGTTTGGTATTTTGAGATGTGTGATTGAACTGTTCCTAAAAAAAAAAAAAGTTTGAAAACTAAATGTTTGTTTTATTCACCTTTCATATGGGGCTGACCGGCAAAAGAATGATGTTACTGACGGGCATTTATTTCAGTGTGAATTTTCACCAGTTTTATTAGAAAATGTAAACTTACAAACAATATAAATGTCATTGAACTTGGAGTACAGTAGCGTGTAGTGTGTAGGGTAATTTGTTGGGAGGGTAAGTGTATCTGTATTATCTATACAATTGTTGACTGTTTGTATTGGATTATACATATGTAAAACAATGTGTCCTCCAAAAAATGTCCAGAAAATATTTGTCATCAAGTCAGGTTTTTCTTTTGCTCCTCCTGAAAAAAAATATGATTTTCAAACCATCCATTACAATCACTAACCAACCCAGTGGCACATTAGACCGTATGTAAATAGTTTGTTTGCAAATATTGTTCAGAATATTAACTTCAGAATTACTTTTTTTTAAGTAAATAATTGTTGAAATTCTATTTTGTAAAGAAAAGATAAAGTTACACTACAATATCCGGAGTACAGATGAAAAAAAAAGTATTTGCACTAACACCTGTGATGTGCATGATTTTAATAAAAATACTTTACTCTCCTGTGCAAGGCTTGTTTATTTGATATATCCATAAAGTCAGCTCTATATTTAATATTGTTTTCTACAGTGGTGGGTCGATTCTCAATGTTGCAATCTGCTGATGCTCCTACTCCCTGGAATGACCCCCTCTGGACTTAATGTCACATCTGCATCCTAAGCAGTAAACACATAGGGAGACACACCAGTGGAGTGAGTCACACTAGATGAGGCGGGAACGACGAGATGAAAGATGTCTCCAACATAATCTATGACACACAAGCACACCTCAAGCAAACATGTCACTAAGGTCTTAAGTTTCCCTGCAACCACAAGATGGCAGTGACAAACAATAGATTGGATTCATCGCCACTGGCACTTATTTATTCACGTAATTTGGTTTAAATAATTTGTGTACATAAAAACATTCTAGTGTGTTGAGCCAGTGTATCTGAGGTGAGATGACCGGAAGCATCAGCCTGGTTTCCCAGGTTATCAGAATAGTGTAACTGTGGGATGGGGGGGGGGGGGACCAGACAGGTGAGTCATGCAGTAATGACATTCCTGTGATGACAGAGAACATGAGCCAGTCCTGACTAAGCTGATTCACCACCACTTCAGACAGGAAGTCCCTCCACCCTCAGGCAGCCATACACACCTGCCTGGGGCCCTCACTTCACCACGATCTCTGACCTCACGGAGCACCTGTCAACAAGCTGGCAAATCCTTGGCACTGAGAACCCCCAACAGCGTTGCCATGAGCAACTGTTAAGAAGTCACTATGCATGCTGTACACAGACACATTCTACCTGGAGTGACACATGTTATGCTCCACTATTGTGGGCTCTGGCATAGAGACAGATAAGGACGGAGGTTGGTGTTACGTCGTCTGGAGATGAGGCTGTCGTCATAAGACACCACTAACAGGTCTGTCATTAGGCCGTCCTGCAGACAGTGACGATGTCCTGACATGAGTCAGAGAGAGATCCACCAGACAGATAGATCCAGACTCCCTCATGAAGGGATGAGAAGGAACAGACATGGCACTTAGACAGTGAGAAGGGCAGGCAGGCACCTGGAACATGTGAATAGAGAGGGCATGGGGGGGGAGGAACTGCTGGCTTTGCTAAGTGGTTGTTTTTGTATGTGTGGCAGATAGACAGGCAAGAGGAGAGACAGGCAGGCAGACAGCATGAGAGCATGGACTCCAGGGCAGATGCTCAGAGGGTGAGACAGACCTCCTGGTCAATGAGGTGGGACAAGATGATCACATCTCTCTAGACTGCTGGGTTAGAGTGCAAAAAAGCTCAATAATGCGTCACTGAACGTGTATGAAGGAAGATAAGTGCACAGTGTCATACACAAGGCAGACCAGGGCATTTATGAAGCAGGGGAAATAGATGGCGTCAACGTAAGCCTGAACATAATGAAGTTCAATGACAAGCTTTCAGCTATTTGTATGTGTGAAGTAAAATGAGCAACGTTGTGATGTCACACGGCCCAAACGTTCAAAAACGAATAAAAAGCTGAATAGCTGAACATTTAGCTACAGGCGTGGTTTTCGTCTGTACTACCCCACCCTTCTCGAGAAGCTGTGAGGCAACACTGCTTCAGCCCTGTGAATCACACCACTGGGATCATGCCCCAGCTCCACTGTTGCACAAACATGACAGGACAACAGACAAAACGATATAATACATCCAAAATATGTAAGCAATGATGAAATGTAAAGCTATAGTCAACACTGGTGGTGCAAGTCAAAAATGTTAGAACATGTCAAGAAATGTTAAGTACTCCAAGCACATCATTGTACCAATATTGCATCAAGGCTGGGCAAAAATCTATTCAGTCACCTTGTTTGTTTTCTGTTTAATCTACAATTTATTTATTTTTATTCCAAACACGTATTCAATTTTATTATATTCTAGTCTATTTGTTCTTTTCTTATGTCTCTTCAGAATAGGGTAATAATTCAACAGTTAAGTATTAAATGTTTCGATCGAAGCCGTCTATTGATTTTAACTACAAGGCTGCATCATGATTAAACAGGTGTAGCTGATAGCTCACTCTGGGGCGCGGATCAGTGAAAGTGGCGTCATTTGCGGGAAACGCGCAGGCGCAAACCTATAGAGGTCTAAAAGACTCCGGACTGCGGGGCACAGAGTAATTCAGACGAACTTCAACAAGCCAGCGGTAGAAACAGGCACTGGAATCATTTGAAAGTTTCTAAAAGCAAAATGCCGTCTACAGAGAAAGACCTTGCTGACGACGCACCATGGAAGAAAATTCAGCAAAACACTTTCACGCGCTGGTGCAATGAACACCTGAAGTGCGTGAACAAGCGGATAGCGGACCTGCAACTGGACCTGAGCGATGGGCTGAGGCTTATCGCCCTACTGGAGGTCCTCAGCCAGAAGAAGATGTACAGAAAGTACCATGCAAGACCCACCTTTAGGCAGATGAAGTTGGAGAACGTGTCCGTGGCTCTCGAGTTTCTGGACAGAGAGAATATTCGCCTGGTCTCCATAGGTACGTTTGTCAACGACTCCAGTGATCACATGGTTTGGCTCCACCTGGTACAAAATTCAAATTTCTAAATCATATTGGAGCTGCAATTGTGCTTATCTTTGAGCTGAGTTAATACAGGTGTGGCGATAAGATGGACTGATCTGTGGTTATGTCGTGAGTTTCAGTCGAAAATTCCTCAAAGTTCAAGTCGAACGACCGCAGCCTCTAACTTCTACGTTTTTCAGCACAGATATTACACCTGTTACAGCGCTTAGTTGTGTCCGTTTACTTCAAACATCATGTAGCCTACCCACTGATGAATAGGTTATGTATGATTTAAACCTCTTACCCTCATTGCAGTAAAGTATTTTACCATTTGACCTGCCAAACCTCAAACGCCTCAATTAGCAAGGCTAACAGCAATGCAACAAATCTGAATGATGGCTTTTCGATATAGAATGTAAGTGCTGTACAGCCTTGTTTTATATATAAAAAAAGTATAATACCTTGCAGTAGACTATATCATCATCATGGGTGAGAAATTGATAAAGGCTCTCTCTCTTGATTAGGAATGAAGCTGTTTGAGAGATAGCTTGGATAAAGTTTGTGTCGACTCTTCCGCACCAGGGGTGGCATCTTGTATTTTTTTAATATAAATTATAGTGTCTAATGGAAGTTGTTACCTTTTGTGTATCTTTTAAGTTTTTATTTTCACTTGCCGTTTACTTGCCTCGCCTACTGCTTGTTTTGACTTGTAGCCTAACGTTACACTGCAAAAGGTGGCTTTAGTGTTGCAATGGTAAATGTTTATGCAACGAGAAAACAAAAGCATTTTGAGAATTTTTGAATCACATCTTTTAAGGGCGTGTTGATATATGTAGCGTTTGGGATCATATCACATGAATGCGTGAGACAACGTAGACGCTGAGTTTTGATTGTAGTCAGTTGCGTCGTTTCTGGGTATGTAATGTATATTCCACAGATCATTGGCATTTTGAATTGATCAGTAGGAACAGAGTTATGTGAGGTGTGGCGGGCCCTGTTATTCATCCCTCATATATACTTATTTTCCCCTTGTTCCACCCCCTCTTTGTTCAATCCCTTCACAAGCAGCCCTCCCCCCATTCATTTATTCTCTCACCTCTCTTCCTTTCTCTCTCATTCTTAAATATTGCCATTTTATCAACCCTCTGGATGTAGTTAAGTGATATTATTCAGAACATGCAACAGCCAAGAAACCGTCAACTCTGGAAACACATGTCTGATAAGTGACATCACCTGAGACTGGTGTAGTTTGGAAGCCAGGTGCTTTTGGGCAGGGGAGTGGTAAGAGGAATGGGGGGGGGGTTAACATTAGAACTTCAAAGCTCAGTAACTTGCTGCCAAATCCTTTTTTGTAAGCCTTTCATTTGAACAATAAGAGAACCTTAGCTGTGTCTCTGTGCAGTTGGTGATGAATAGCCACTGTTGATTACGAATTGTAGCCTAAAGTAGTGTTTATGTCTGAATGAACAGCCATAAATAAGTCTTGTGTCACTAATGGGGACTATATCTCTAAGCGGTTGTTTTTTATGTTTGGCTGACATCACAGATTTAGTCATTATTGGACTGGTAGCCAATCCCATCTTGCCTCTACAGGATGTGTGTGGTGACTCAGACCAGTTGGAATTGATTGATGAGAGGTGGATAATGACACGATAGCAGCCAGGTTCACAATGCTCCACCAACAGATGCAATTATGTACACTTGAATGAAAGGGTTTAGATTCAGGCTATGACAGGGCCATCTGGGCTGGCTATCCTCAGTGGCAAGGGTTGAATCAAGTCCATGCGAGTCCTTCGTATCACTGCTGGCTAAACCAATCAGTGACGGGCCTGCTTTCGTCAGCTGTCCTTCAAACATGCCCATTAGGCCTGTTTGCACAGGAAGTGAGTGGATGGCTTCAATGACGGAGGATTTACACAGGTACTTCCTGTTAGACACGTCCTTCCTGTTCAGAGACAGGGCCATGTGTTTGGTTATCTTCCCTCAAAGATAATGATAGATTCTCTCGGAAAAACTGTCCGTTTGAACAGTAAACCCAATCAATAACAGACATTTCCAATCTTTGGGTTTTGCTTGTTTATTTTTTTTATGAAGGACAACTCGTTTTCGTTTTTGAGGGAAATTTGATCTGAAATGCAATTATCACAGACCAGAACCCTTATTGATCTGAGTGTTGCTTATCCTTGAAATGACGGGGCCTTTGCAGTCTTTGTATTACAAAGTCATGTTGTACTTCAAAATCCTTGCAGAAAAGTTGAAAAGCCTTTCCACTGACATATCGATCTTTATAAATATGGGGTGGATAATAATGTGGTCTGTGCATACCTAAGAATAGCCCTCGTGGCTGTCTTGATGTTGGTTTTCTGCCTCCCTGCTCATGAGGAGCTGAATCAGAGACAAGTGCTACCCGAGGGCTCGGTGACGTTTGAGCTCAGGGCCTCATTTTTCAGTTGGACAGATTATTCCTGAGTATGCTGGAAGAAGTGAAATGGCCTCTCCAGTACCAGCCCTGTGCAGCTGTGTTCTTTTGTTTAAAAAAAACCTGGAAAGGTTGTAAAAATGTTTATTTAACTTGTCCTCCCAGTGTGACAGTATTTAAACAGTGGTAGACACGTACAGCCACGAAGTGCAAGAGTGACACTGGCGTTTATGATGCTATGATCTCCATCGCAGTTCAATAATGGTCAGTCAGCTAAAGCTACGTCTGGTTACAAGACAAGGCTGTTTAAAGCCGCCCCCTCCCTCCCGCCCTCCCTCCTCACAAACACACCAGGCCGTGTAGAAAGCGCGGTCATGCTTATGGAATCTGCTGATGTTTCGCTGTCTTTAATCTCCACTGTGGCCACACGCCACCTCGCCATGCAACGCAGCATATTGCTACACAACGGTGTTGCGCCGCACAACGGTCTCTCTTGGCTTCCTGAAGCCGTCCACATCAAAACGTCCCTTATCATATCCGTTAGTGTACACTTTCATGAAATCCATCATAACGCGTTCAGATAGATTTTTAATTGCCGTAGAATTTTTCCTTTTATGTTGCTGAATGTCTCAGATCTCTTAGAGTTCTGCCGTTTGTTAGTCTTAGTCACACACGAGTGGAGTGCCAGGGGTGGGTTTAAGGGGCCTGAACCAGAGTTCCTCTCCAATGGTAAGCCTCTGGGTGAAATTCATCACCAATTATATTTAACTGAAAAGTTCCCATGAGCAGAGCTGTAAAAGTCAACACTTTCCCAATGAGTTCCCCCGATGGGGAAAACCACTCCTTAGAAAACCAGCCTGACAGTGTTATCACGTCGCCTGATTGCACAACCAGAAAACGGCGTACCGTATTAGCTCACCCGCTTCTGTCAGACGTGCACCTCGTTAAAAACCTCGACTCTTACCCTCGAGTCTTGACTTTTCTTTGTTGTTGAGTGTTGTTGGGCTCTGATACCGACATGCTGAAACGCCAGTTGAGCCCTGTGTCGAGCTGTAACGTCTCCTACTGCAGAGGCAGGCAGGACCTGAGGCGGTACCTCCTAGCCTCTGCAGCTACGAAACCATGATCCATCTCATCTATTACTGAGTTCCAAACATGACCAAACAGGTTGAACAGTAACATCAATCTATTTGGCAAGGTGTTGTTTACACAGTGCAGGTACATGCAGGGATACACGCACGCGCACACACACACACACACTCCTCCAGAGCAGATCAAAACAAAGTGACATTGTGTCATAGGCAGGGTGACACCCCTCTGTAAGATGCCATACCCTTGTGCAATACAAACACTGATGGACAGAGGCCTGAGACGGTGATGTAGACATGCGTTTGTCCCTCCCCCCTCTCTCTGGGCCCAGACCGGCCGGCCTCCATGTCTCCTGAAGGATTATCTTATCTGACTGAGGAGTGGCTTGCCAAGCCGCTCCGGGGTTGATTAATATGTAGCCAGGTGGCCTCACCCTTCCTACAGGGCTCTCTACCTTTTGTGTGGCTGACACCGGGTGAGCATGAAGGATAACTCTGCTGCATTAGCTCTGCTTCGCAGGCACGGATCCCGGCTTTGTTCGCCGTGAGTCATGCTCAAACACTGTTATCCGGCCATGTCATGTACATCCATTAGAAGCTTTTTCTTTCTTCATTCTGTCTTTAAGGTTATAAACCAATGTTTCTTGGTCTGTTTCGCCTTGCCAGCCATTCATTTAAAACCTTTATCACTTGTTGCGTAACAGTCCGAAAAAGGCCAGTCTCGGATGTGGGCTCACACTGATAGAGAGAGAGAAATAGTGGAATTCTAGAATGTTCTTATCGGAAGCTGTCACTCACCTCAGTTTGACTAAAGGGTGCGGGCGTTCGATATCAACGGACAATGAAAATACATTTGAATAACAACAAGGGTTCGTAGAGGGGAAGAAATATTTGTGAGGGGTCAAGGTGCTTCACCAGAGGGTGTGTACTCACACTGCTGTAGCTTTGGCACAAGGGCAGCAGAAGCATCGCTACGTTTCTGAGAACATGGGCGTGTCCACCAAGAGCATGGTGAGAGGGTTGAAGAAGGAGAGGGGGGTTGGGGTTTCTTGTGCTTGTGCTCAAATTCACATGTGGAACAGAGCCCATCCCTTCTCTCCTCTGGCCCGAGGGAAGGCCACAGTTTTACGAGGGGTTGTTAAAGGGTTACTATACTATATATTTCAGTGTTTTTTTTTTTAATTCACCTTTATTTCTAGAACACAGTAGAAATGTGTATTTCACCTGTTCCTGAGGTAAGTACTGTGTGGAAATGGGGAGGGATTTGTGGGAGGAACCCATTTCTGAGAACCAGCCTAACAGGGTTGGCCTACTAATGTAGAACTGCAGTCCTGGCATGGTGAAGCCTTCTTGACCTCCAGCTCACACATGCACACCTCCCTCCCGGTTCTGCTCTCACTTTCTCACAAGCACACACAACTTGTCTTGTTTTCTCTTATCTGAGTGGAGGGAGGCTCTGAAGCGCTGTGAGTTCTCCCACAGGGGACACTTCAGAGTTCAGACCACGGCACTTGCTGGAACCAACCTTCTCTGGCATTCTCATCAGTACACACGCACGCGCACACACACACGCACACAAACTGCTGCCTCTGAGCACACAGCGGTCTAGTCTCGTATCAACTGTAGTTTTACTGTACATTTACAATAGTAACGCTATCGCCTTACTATTCTCTCTGTGACTGAACTCCCTAACCCTAGCCCCCCCCCCCCCCCCCACACACACACACATTCTGCCATAAACACAAAGAGCAGAGAGGAGCACAGTGCACAGGAAAGGAGGGAGAAAGGGATGTAAGCAGGGCGTGAAGGGAAGGAAGTCTAGTCTGTTGGATCCAGAGAAGTGGATTTGTAGTTTTTTGTGTGTGTACTGTAAAGGCAAGACTGACTGTGTCCTGGCAAACACCCAGGCACCCTTTCACCGTCTCTCTCTCTCTCATGCCATGGGCTGAGCAGCACTGAATAACTGCTCTGCTGCCCAGGGTGAGAAAAGACCCACTGTTCCTCCAGGCTTTAGGATCCACAACATCCCAACTAAGTCAAATAGAAAGCCACCAAACTGACCAGTGACCACCAGTACAGTGACGTGTATAGGAACTACATCACCCTTTTCTCTGCCAAGAGGTGTGTCGTAGTCCACCCCGCTAGCACAGCTGCTGATTCTGGCCGACTCTCATTTCCTGGCCAGCCAGCCAATCAGTGCCCCGGTGCTCCACCAAACATTCCAGGGTTGCTGTGGCACCCCGGGTTAACAGCGACACACTTGGTCACGCTGGGCTTTAGAGAGTTCCCGGCCTCAGAGAAGAAGCTCTTACTGCCACTGTTGTGACTTCTGTTCCCACAGGTTTGGTGTAATATAGGCAAGCCTTTATCTAGGTCAGCATTGTGCAAGTGATCCTTCATCCGCGACCTTTGCTACTATAAAGGCAGCATTAGCTTGCGGAGTGTGGAGAGGAAGGAACTGAAAAGCAATCCCAAGGTCGGGCACAGGAAACACGCAATTGACCCGTTGGCATGGCAACCGAGAGTCAACAGTCTGTGTGGTTTTGTGAGAGCGGTGGTTTGACCTAGCGGAGGCCCGGGGTGGGTTCTAGCCGGTGCGACCAGGAGGTGTGATGTCGTCAAGGAAGTTCCTACCATGACGTCACTAAGAAAGCCATGAATGGAGGAGAATGACCTTCTGTGTTGGAGCTGACATGTCACCCTACCCTGGATGACCCCTGCCGGGTTCTGCTGGGTGGGTCTCTCTTCACTCTTAAGAATTATCCTAGTTGATCTTTTTCTTTTGACAGTTGTGAAATATCTTTAATAATATTTTTTAGCATCTTTTCTTCATCTTTTTAAAATAGCTTCCCTTTTAATCTTCACACGGTGAAAGTTGACGTTAGAATAGAGACACGTTTCATTCAAACCCAGTTCTTTTTGGCGAGTGGCTGACTGGCATGCCATAACGATGGTCTGAAGTCACTCTTGGTGTGGAGCTCTTGTCTGAATCCTACCAGCTGTTCTTCTGCTCCCAATGAGACATCACAGGCAGTACCAATCAATTAGTTTGGCTGCTCTCAGGACCCCCATTGTTGGCCAGTGACACACTGGTAATGTTTTACTCCCGGCTATGCTGTGAGTCTGACCCGGATGGAGAGGGCATCAGTTGGATTTGTCATAACACCTGTGCAAACCAAACAGACTAGCATCTCTGTGCTAGTCTGGGTCAACCTGGGTCCCCCTCTCCCCAAACTAAAACGCAAACCTTAACCGGCTGAGCTGAAGCCCATGTGTGGTTCCGTGCAATACCTGAGCTCTCAGACAGGGTTGCTTTTTCTCAGACGCGGTTTGGAGTGTCGTTCCCAAGCCACCTCAGTGACATGCAACACAACCACGTCCAGCACCCTCCTTTTGAAAGGCAAAACAACAGCAAAGTCAACAGTCTAGAGGTTTCATCCTGTGTTCTGTGAGTGCTAAGATTCCATTGGTTATGAGCAACCAACGGTCTGGACATGTCGAGTCGGGCGGAGATCAGCGTTTTATGAGCGAGAATAAAAAAGGTACGGAGACAAAGAGGGCTATAGAAATGGGATGTATGTGTTTGGCAAGGTCCTATTACTCTCTATCTCTCTCTCCCTCCCCCTCTCTCTGACTGTACAGTAATGGTCTCTGTACTGCAAACACAGCCCCGTTTCCTGACACGCTGCTATAACTCACCACATTCGGCGGCGCCTTAACACACAGCTCCTACGTCCTAGCATGGTGTTTAGCTTGGCCCTGTGCACACAACATGACTTCAGAGCCCTTTGACAGACCTAAAGAGGCTTCAAAGCTCGTTTTTGTATTCTCAGACGGGAAAGGCAAGTTGAGGCACTCGAGTTCAGCTGAAGACCAGGGCTCCTTTCCCCAAATCTCAGTTGGTCGTTGGAACGGTCCCTTAAGTTGAACACGCACGCAACATTGCCAGCTACCATTTATGTTCACTGTGTACTGTTGTAGCTCTGCCTTTCCTGCCTGATTTGTTGTATGCGCTAGCCTGTTCTAAATTCTCCCAAGATTACGTGTCACTAGCAAAGGATTAATAATCATTAGCGAACCCCGTAATACTCCCTTAGCTGTCTTTTGTAGTCCTGCAGCGTTCATAGTGCCCTGTCTCTCAGTATGAAGGAGAGGAAACAGTGGTGTTCTGTGTTAAACAAAGGCACTCTTCACCTCTCACCCCTGTCTCAATGCAACCATCGACGGGCCAATCAAAGCAAGACACTTCGGTCCTTTCATCTCTCCTTCTCCTCCTCCTCCTCTCCTCTCATTCCTTCTCTCTCTCTCTCTCTCTCCTACCCTCTCCTTCCTTATCCTCTCCTCACATCCACGACAGATGGTTGTGGGATGACACAGCTTCTCTGCGCCACACAGGTCCCTCTGTGTTCCTGTTGCTGCGCACCCTGGTAACCTGAGCCCGGCGAGCCAGATAAGTTTACCTGGCGCTCTCGGGCTCCCAGGCCTGCTCCACACACACACACACACACACGCATACAAACACCATGAGAACAGACCCTCACCCCCCCACCCCTCCAATCCATCCTGCAGTCTTTGTAAAGACTAATGGGCTAGGCCAACCTATAGAGAGTCTATGAGGCGTTTGGTGGGGGGTGGGGAGAGATGAGATGTGAGAAGGGCCTGTCCGTGAGGATTACTGCACCTCATCCCACTGGTCTTTCAGTAGCAGGAACATTAAGCTCAGCATTCAGGTTCATACAGCACCGTGTGTGTTTGTGTTGCTCCTGAAGCAGCCTATTAGTCTGCATTCCTGTCTTAAGGGGATAACCGTTATTCACATTGTTGGCCAGTCAGTCTGTCTGTCTCTGTCTGTGTAGTGTCTTTGTCTTTTGAAATAACTTGTTTTGGTCGTCTTCTGATTATGGTGATAAAACAAGTCACATCAAAGCTGTGTCTGGAGGCAGGAGGAGCCGGGGGATGAAAACACTTAGCGGTTAGGTAAGGTGTTCATTTAGCAGACGCTTTGGTCCAAAGTGAAGTTCACTCTGCTGTCCAAGTGTTCCAACACTGAGTTATACTCAACCCCCGAGTGTATGGACTGGAGAAATGAATGGCTAGATATTCCAAAAAAAGAAAGAAGGTATTTCCTTCCTCCTTCGTGAGCCTTCAGAGGCAAAGGTTTCTTTCCGTCAGGCAGCCAGTAGAGCGCTTCTCACTGTGGGGTTCGTGGAGGATACCCCACCTTCCTCCAGGGTAACGGCATTCTTCATGGCAACATATTCACCGGTTCAGTTAGCGATGACCTCACTGGGGGGGGGGGGGGGGGAGGGAGGAGAGGAGAGAGAGGATGGAGGGAGGGAGACAAGAGGAGGGGTGTGGGGGGTGGGCTGTTGGAACACAGACCTTCACATGACATCACCATGTCCTCCCCCAACACGCTACCCCGCCTCACCCCCTCAAAAACAACCCCCCCTCCTCCTTCCCTCCCTGTGGCCATTACCATCTCAATTGCACCCCAGCTCACCCCTAAAGCATGCATTTAACTGCCCTCCCTGTGTATGTGTGTGAGTGAGGGTTAGTAATTGAGATTTATGCTGTAAAGCGTCGGCTGCAGGGCCGACACGGGGCCCCCCACGGCCCGCCTTAAGTGGGAACATCTTCCAGGCGCTTAGCGGCGAGGATGACATCATATCCTGGGAATAAAGCGGACGTGTAATAGAGGACTGCAGATCAGAAATGAAAGGCCCTGGTCGACGGTGCCTTCCGCACTACTGCCTAGATCAATGCGTGTGCGTGTTGGGTTGCGTGTGGGATCATTAATGTATAGGAATGATGTTGTATGCAGCTGGGGCCGACCTGTGTGTGTGTGTGTGTGATGATGCCGTCATCACCTCAGCCAGCTATGGGGAAACATGTTTGATTATCTCAACAGCCTTCCTCTGTGGGAGACCAAGGCTTCAGAGAGAGTGAAGAGTTTATGAATGCAGATGAGTTTATCCCTTCTGGGAATGCAGACCAGATCCAGACAAATCTGGTCCGAGCCAGAACAAAAGGACCCTGCAGAGCCTCTGGAGGGTGTTCTTTTGAGAGTGGTGACCAGACCAGGTTATGTAAAGGGTCAGTGAGTTTTGATGGGGTGAGGTCAACCCTTCCCACCGCAGAGAAGGGTCTGTACTTCTGACAAGGTCATGGGAGTTCCATGTGGCTTCAGCAGATGATTCATCCCTGTGTCACGTTCATCTGGAACAGTGCCCCACAAGGACCCCATGGTCCTGCCCTGTGTCCACTGTCTGGCAATACACTCCCAGTCCCACACATGACTCAGATTAAGTACCCTTTGTTAGAACAGAAATGCATCATGACGCAAGCAGGAGTTGGTCCTTGTCCAGAAATGACCTTGCTTAATGTTTAATAAAGATCTTTACAAGAGGGTGGCGGCGTTTGATCCTAACGTGGGGGTATCTCCATAGTAACGTGAACCGGTGACCTTTTGTTTAAATGGGATTTTGAACCGATTTGGAAACCCAGTAGTATCTCTCTCTCTTTTGTTCTGTGGACCTACAGGTGTTCTGCCTGCTTTGTGTTCCCACCACGTTCTTGTTAACGTCACCACCTTCACAGTTCCACCAGGCTTGTGCTGAGCTCAGGGCAGGAGATGATGATGATGATGAAAGTGTGAGAGGAGCTGAGAGCTCCTGTAGCCAGCGAGGCCTTCAGTGTTGATAGAGGGGGGGCCAAGCTGTGTTGGTGTAGTTTGTTGACCTGACAAGACTGTTAATGGGTTACCAGGCACAGGGGTGGGGGGGGGGGGGGGGCTTAGTTCCTCGGCCACACCTCATTGGCTCTTGCAGAAAACTGGGTTTGGGCGGTAGTGATTTAATTGAAGAGGAATTCCCTGCACAAAGGCACTGCTCAACTGTATGTGTGGTGCGCACACACACACACACACACACACCATCTCAAGGCTGATGTCATGACTAAGGCAAAGCCATTATGATGCTGGAGAGGCAAAGGGCAGTCTCAGAAGCTTGCTGCAACTGGTGCTGCAACGATGACGGAACAGAGCAAAGGCCAAAACGCACACATAAGCAAGAACGCACACACGCACACGATGGAACACACACACAGATCTTTTGTTTAAAAGATTTAATGGCGAATCAAAGGATTAAGTGTAGCCTCAGAATTGGAGTAGCAAAAATCACAAGTTCCGTTAACCTGACCACAGAGCTATAATGGTGCAGAACTCGTTAGCTCCAAAGCTTGTGTGCTGTAGTTCGACTGGAGCCTGTTTGAATCATCGGAGGCAGAGCTGTAGATGTGAGGCTTGTCCCACTAGAAGCTTCTCCAGAGCAACATCAGGGCTGAGGTCATGCTCACAGTAAGGAAACACCACTACCTAGATCCTAAATGGAGTGGTGGATTGGCCCAGTCTGCCCCCTAGAATGTCACACAATCATGTTTGAGACCTGGCCTCCTCGCATGTCTGAGAGAGGCAGAGGCAGAGCGGGGAGATGTGGAAGAAGCACAATGCTGCCTGGACAAAAGCCTTTGTGTGGCTCTCCTGAGAAACCAGTTTGGAATTCCGACGGTGACTGTTCAGCTGGGGTGTTTTTGTAGTGTCCAGACATTTTGCCCCCCCCTGTGTTGGTGGTTTTACATATGTTGGTATCAAGGTAGGCTGGCTATATCCAGACACACACACATACACAGGGCTGTTATTGTCCTCTCTGACATTTACACAGTCACTTCAACAGCTTGGAACTATTAGCAGACCACAGCCCCTCCTCCTCAAAGCCTTGGTTTCCTGGATACAGATTAAGCCTTCAGTAATCTCCAAGTCTAGAATTTACACCAGTAATTATTCGGAATTCGTAAATGAATTGTAATGTGTTTATTCTATGGAGAACGGACTTGGAACTGTACTTCAAGGAAGCTCAATTGTAGATTGCAATCTTATCAGTTGCACTTTGTGTGTTTTAGCTCGTTGGACTTGGATGACAGTGAATTTGTGATTCAAGTCGACTATCAAACAGTTTTCGTTTCTTACGGGATCTCCCCAGGAGCAGATCTTCTTGACAAGCTCACGGAGACGCGTGTCTATTATGCTTCTTCTTCTGGGTCTCTCCTGTTTCCTCTGCGGGGGTGAACATGTCCAGTAGGCCAGTGATGCAGCTCTGTCTACAAGGTCAGTTCACGCCTGTCTCCAGTTGTTCAACAGCTGGCACGGCCTCTCTGCTCCGCGCTGCTTCCTGTTTATCCACAACAGGTGCGTCCAACGCTGAGACATCACCCTCCGGTGATGACATCATTGAGCTGAGCCCCCCCGGATCTGAACGAGCAGGAACAGCTTCCTCTTCCTGTCTCTGGCTGAGCATGGCAGGCACTGGGTTTGAACCCAAGATCTGAATCCCCCCCACACACACACACACCCCAGACTTGATCTTTCCCACATCATTCCAACTGGGAAACCAGCAGATGTGTGTGTGTGTGTACATCGAAGGAGAATGCGAGCAGCACTGGTTAGCTCGTGTCCATTTGTCTTCTGTTGATGTGGTCAGGGAGTGTTTGAAAGGCCTGCTCTGATCTCTGCTGGAGCAGGTCTCAACAGCCCCCGGGCAACAAGCCGAGCCTGCGGAGACGAGGAGCGGCCTGCGCCCATGTTCCGGTGTCGGTCCTCTTCCTCCCACTGTCCTGTCGTCGGCTCCCACCCCAGGTCGGAGAGATGGGATGGGAGGAAGACGTTTTCATTTTTCTCCCAAGTGTGTTAAAAAAAAAAACCTGGCATCCCATCTTTCGCTCCTTCTTGATCGTGCGTGCGAAACGATTATCAGTCCAGACAGATGACATCAGTCAGTCACCAGTGTGTGCCCACAGGACCACCCCCTACACTTTTTTTTTTTCTCCCCCTCTCGTCCTCTCCCTCTCTTCCCACAAACATCCTTCTCACAATCCTCAGTGTCACGTCATCGCTTATTGGCTGAAATCATACATGAACCCTCTGTACCCATACCGGGAATCTCCCCCTTCTTGCAGGTCCTTACAGATAGTTATCTGAGCGCTGAATTTATATAACGGCACTTAAATTGACTGACTCTTGATGGGGAACAGGTGTTTTTTGTGGGGCAGAGGGAGAACAACATGTGTGCTCTCAGGTGTCTGATGTTTACACTTACCTTTCCTGTGGAGAATGTTCTGGAAGCAGGCCCCAGGCCAGGGCGTTGGCGGCCAGGTATTCACATGTCAAATGGAGCTCAACTCCGACATGGCCGCCACTAGTATGAGATTCCCCTTAGTCACACACTGTGTAGTTGACACACTTAATCATGACTGACTTACTGACAGAAACAGATGTGCATCATGCGCACGCGCACACACACCCTCATCCTGCACGTAGCGACTGAACAGACTCTCTTGACCTGCTCCTATGTTTCTATATGCTGTCAGACTGAGGGCCAGTGTGGTTTGAGTGGCCGTATGGTGTCGCTAGGCTCTCTCTCTCGCTCCCTCTCTCTCGCTCCCTCTCTCTCTCTCTCTCTCTCTCTCTCTCTCTCTCTCTCTCTCTCTCTCTCTCTCTCTCTCTCTCGTCTAGCCTGCCCGACTTCATCCTGTCTTCAGTAGGCAAAGGAATGTCACGTTGAACATTAGGAAATACTTCCCCAGAATCCTTAGGCGCTCCTGTTTACTATGGTATTGTTACGTAGCAGCCCAGACCTAACCTGGGAGTGCCCTCTCCGATAAGGAACCCATTGTCTCACAATTTCTCTCCCTCCTTCCCTTTCCTCCCTCCCCCCCCCCCCCCCCTCGCTCTCAGGTCCTCCAGTATCGATGTTGTCTAGTTTTTGTTGCGTCTCCATAGCAACAAGGAAACAAATAAACGGCGGCCAGAAAATCCCCCGCATGTGGCTGATCCAGAGTGTCTGGGTGGGGGATGGTGATGGGATCCATGAGTGGTGTTTATATCACACTGCTACCACACTGCTCCCAAGCAGCAGGTGTCCCTAAGGGGTTTCCTGTCTGTCCCTGTGGGGACGAGAGGTCATTTGTAAAGACTGGAGGTGTGCTGGATTTTTCTTGCCTGGTTTAAATGCAATACCGAGCTAAAGGCCCTCTCCCAAGTCTAGTAAATATACCGATGGATTGATAGATTCTGTTTGAAACGATAGTCTCAATGTAGTTAGACTGTGGCTCATAAGGACTGGATGGTATTTTCTGAGAACACGCACTCCTCTCCAGCCCTCTCACTGCCAGGACTCACAGCCGTATCCTCTGCCACCTCTCCCCTTTCTTGTCATCCACCCAGAAAGAGTGAGGTCTGCGTGGTGTAATTCATGGTTTGACGTCAAGCCCGCCCCAACACCCCCCCCCCCCCCCCGCTTCCTCTCTCAAAACCTTTCCAAGATGGAGCCTTGGCTGCTATCAGAACACAGGCTGACATCACCTGGATCTCCTCCAGTTCAGTTCAGCCCTCAGAACCCCCTCTGTGGCTCACGCGCTGGTGTGTGGAGTTCAGTTGAGGTCTCTGCCTTGCATGTTCCCTCAGAGTAGAGGTGCTGGGGTTTGTAGTTCGGAACTGCAAACCTCTGTGTGCCTTGCATCTCTCACACACAGGAACGTGTGTGCACAAAGACAATCGACTAGTTGATTCGTTCGTCCGAGGCCTAGCTGTGTTCGATACACAGCTGTTTCCGCCCCTTTTAAAGCTATGGCGCTGAGGGCGACGTTTTTCCAAGTATGTACAAGTTGCATACAATACATATTTAATTGGAAATTCACTTTTTAATTACTTGACATTGTTTTGTCTGACAGTTTAGACAAAGTTAATTTGTCTTAACTCTCAACCCCTCAATGCAGAACTACCCTCAAGGACTCTAGATGGCTCTACCTCATTTGAAACACACAGATATTCAAAAACAACCTTGTTCATTTGACCCTCGGGAGGGCCCCTAAGAAGCTTTAAAACTCTCCATAGCAACGTCCCGGATTGCTGCCCGTCTTCCAATCATCACTCCTTGTCAGAGAGACCGATAACAGTGGCCTCCATAACCCCTCCGCAATGTTCCAAAACCTGTTTTGTTGTCAGGAGGACTGGAATCACCCTTCTAGTCTTGGGCAGATGATTATAGGGGAGTCAGGTGGCTGAGCGGTTTGGGAATTGGGCTAGTAATCCGAAGGTTGCTGGTTCGATTCCCGACTGCCAAATGACGTTGTGTCCTTGGGCAAGGCACTTCACCCTACTTGCCTCGGGGGGGGGGAATGTCCCTGTACTTACTGTAAGTCGCTCTGGATAAGAGCGTCTGCTAAATGACTAAATGTAATGTATAGGATACATGTCTTTTCTCTCTCGTTCTCTGCTCCACCACGCCAGCCTGGGCGGAGGGGAGGGGAGGGGAGGGAGGAGGAGCCGATTTAGCAGCGAGAGAATGAAACAATGGAACAATGTATCTGAACAGTTAAAAGTCTCTCTAACTCCAGAGATCTGTGGAGAGTTGAACACAGAGGGCTTGGCCTGGCCCCACTCCTCTCTTTCAAATTCCTGTCTTATTCTTTTTTTTTTTTTAAAGCTATCTGGCTGTTCATCTCCATCTCACATCTCTCAAGATCTCTTTCATTGTATGTCTATGTACCATGCCACCAGAAGGGACACATCATAGTGTTATGATGTGTGCACTGGAGTGTGTTGCACACCCAACACTTGGCAACATCTGCAGTCTTGACTTTCCCATGTCAAAGGTCTGTCTTACTCACCTGGGAATGCTGGGAATGGAGAGAGAGGTTTCGGTCAAAGCGGTTTCTCTCTCTCTCCCTCTTCTATCTGTGTCTTCCATCAGTCCCAGCCTCTCTTGCTCTGCCTTCCCTGGTTCACAACAACAAACCTCCCCTCCCCTCTCTCCCTGTGTGCCTCCCATGGCCCCCCACAACGCCTCCCCCTCTCTCCTGCCTCTCCCTACCTCTCATGGCCCCCCACAATGCCTCTCCCCCTCTCTCTCCTCTCTGTACCTCTCATGGCCCCCCACTATGCCTCCCCCTCCCCCCCTCTGTCTCCTTCCTCAGCTGACCTTGGTGAACAATAGGGCTGCCATGGTGATAGCCTCGTTTCTCACAAAACCCTGTCAGGATGTCCCACAGTGTCACACACGTATACACACCCACGCGCGCACACACACAGTATTGGAGAGATAAAGTCATCTCACTTCCACGCAGACACATACATCATGTCTATTGACTCACTCACTGTTCAGAGTACTTTGGGGGGGTGGAAGGGGGCAGGGGGCAGGACTTTTAAGAGAACAGTTTTACTGCCGCCATTCACTTTGAAGTCAAGTGTCTCAGTCCGGGGTCGTAATGAGGCAGTAGGAACAGCAGCAGAGCCTAAAGCAGCATTCCATGAGTCGTTCACAGGGCCAGGCGACTGCCCCGAAACCCCTGCTAATCTGAGCGCTGCTCCTCGCGGATCAAGAGATTTCCTCAAACCTGCTGCCTGCTCTCGGCCAGGCAGAGACTGCCCAGAGTACAGAATGAGAGGAATGCGGTCTCTGTAACCTTCTTGTTTTTGTTGCTGAGCTCATAATTCTTTAATAGCTGTGCTTTCGAAGAAACTCTCTTCACAGATATGTAGGCAGATATGTTTCTGAGCATGTTTGTGCAGCCTGTATTCCCCGGCCCGACACTCGCATTTCAGAACTGAAACTCACTTTGGTTTCGGATAAACCCAGGTAAAGGTTGTATCATTTAGCCTATTCCCCTTTAATCCTCTTAAATATATCGTGTCCACCTTCTTAAAGAGTTTAGATGGACTTGACTCCATCTTTATTAACCCATCCAGTCCTGTTGTGGGCCGGTGGTTGGGGAGGAGAGACTCAGGAGTAGACAGAGAGTGAGGTCTCATCTCTGACACACATTAGAGAGAGGGAGAGAGAGAGAGAGAGAGAGAGAAGGGTCTTTTGTAGCCAGTAGCAGCTCATCCTGCCAGTGTAGTGGAGTTGTTCCTGCTTCTGGGGATATCCCATGACTGAGGGCTGTGCTGCAGATCCCATTTAAGAGACTCCTGGGATGTGTGCGCCGGCGCTGATGAATTTCACCGTAGTGTGGTGTCCACAGACAGACGTATAGTCTTATCCCTGACTTTAACGTCTGCCATGGAGATGCACCCACCCCCCCCCCCCACCCCAAACACCCAGCCAGGGAATTCCTGAATGCCTCACCACACGCCAGCAAACTCACAATAGACATTTTCCAGGTTGTCATAGAGACATGCGTACACACACACAGTATGCATACTAATCAGCGTTTTAATCTGTAGGTGTTTTTGTTTGTGTGGGTGCATCTGTTTTGCTGCTTCATTTACAGGAAACAAAATCCCGCTCCATGCACAGATGGCATTCTGGGTCAGGCAGTCAGTGTCTTACCTGCATGACTGATAGGTGTGTTTGGACGAGTAAACAAATCCCTCACTGGTAACCAAGGCCTCATAACCCGTTGTGGTTAGACCACTTTTGACAGATTTGCATTCTAAACACCTACCTCTGGGATGACACACGGTTATTTATCGCCTCCCTATCCTCTCCTGATTTTAAACCCATGTTGTGCTCCTCTCCTTAACGAGGGAGTTTCCTTCCCCAGCTTCCTCCCAGTGCACTGCCCTCGGGGAAGACAATCACCAGAGATAGCAGGAGACAATGCTTAGGTGACTGTGCAGGGATTCCTGCTAACTGGTGCAGCTAAAATGTATTTAGCTTGTGTTGGAACAGCCTCATATTAACCAGTCTGTAGTACCTGGTAAATGTTTGGATTTCTCTATAAATCTATCGAACAAAGTATTTCTTTCAAATGAGGGAGTTTGCTCAACGCAGCCCGTGTCCAGCTGCTGCTCCGTGTGTGTGTGTGCCAGAGGTCGTCTGTAGCACTCATTGTTATGTGCTCAATTACAGGATGTTTGTAAAAGATGGCTGATAGTGCCACACAAAAAGGGAAACTCATACGTACAGGCACACAATCTCCGAGGGGTGTGTGTATGCACTTAAAAGGTGTGTCGGGGGGGGGGGGGGTGAATATCACTCACAGGGAGAGGGGGTGGCAGGAAGATAAAGAGAAATGAAGATGGAACCGTGGAAGAGAGTGAGGGCGTCAGATGGAATGCGGCGCGTGCTCTTGCATCAGTTCCGCTTGTTGCTAGAACGTTATGCTAGCGACCCGAGAATGTCAGGAATGATCAACAGCTGGGAGATATCCTCCTGGTTGATTCAGCTACTTGAATGTATTGTCTCCTTGCGCCACAAGCGGGGAAGTTATCTCTCACAGCAGTCTAAACTTTCTGAAGATGTTTACTTTTTGATATCTTCCTCCTGTCCCTGCTCCTCTGACTATTATTTTAGTCACCGATTATAATCACCCCCATCTTCATGCTAGCCAACCAGAGCGTGTTGAGTGTTCGGGGTGTGGGATCAAGTGGAATGTTTTGTCTTTGGACCGTTTGCGCATGGTGTATGCAGGTAAACAGATGATCTAATGGCTTCCTCCCTCCGTACTAGATAGGAGGTCAAGGTTGGAGTGTTCTGCTGCTGAGGCCTCCGTGCCACGATACTGTTTATGTACCAGCTTGTACCCTGTAATCTGAAAGGTCACGCTAACCAGCGGTTGGTTTCTCTCTACTGAAAGTGGCAGAGAACAGGGCAGAAAAAAAATGTGTGCACGAAAAAAAGTTGCATGGAACATTTTTTAAATGCAATATTGCTTTATAGTCCAGACAAAGCCATGTCACCATTCCCATCCAAACCCCCCCCCTGAGTGTCTCCCATTCGTGCGGGCTTGTACAGTCCCCGCTCCGTAATGACCCTCTCCCTGTTCTCTCCCTCCTCACCACAGACAGCAAGGCCATCGTGGATGGGAACCTGAAGCTCATCCTGGGCATGGTGTGGACCCTCATCCTCCACTACTCCATCTCCATGCCCGTGTGGGAGGACGAGGACGACGACGCCGAGAAGAAGACGCCCAAGCAGCGTCTGCTGGGCTGGATCCAGAACAAGGTGCCCGACCTGCCCATCACCAACTTCAGCAGGGACTGGAGGGACGGCAAGGCCCTGGGAGCCCTGGTGGACAGCTGCGCTCCAGGTCAGAGAGAGAGAGAGAGAGAGAGAGAGAGGGAGAGGAACCTCGATGCACCACACCTCAACGTTGGAGGTCTTTCAGACGGCCGTGTTTAACTGTTGTCCCTGTTCACTGTCGTCGCAGGTCTGTGTCCTGACTGGGAGAATTGGGACTCTGTGAAGCCGTCGAACAACGCGAGCGAGGCTATGCAGCTGGCCGACGATTGGCTGGGGATCCCTCAGGTGAGAACCCGAGGCCTCTACTCGACTCCTGGAACCTGGTTCTGTTCTCTACTGTGAGGATGGAACGCTGCCCATGTGACCATGTTCCAGACTTTTCTTTGTTACTCTTGGCCTGTGTTGAGAAGAGCCCAGCTTGTGTGAGCCAAGTCTGATTGTTTCAGTGAACTAGTTCAGAGTAGACCGGAGGAATGAGACTTCTGTTTATTTAAGAGGCGGCTGCCACGTCCAGAGTATTCCATTGACCTTTTTACTTCAGTCATCATTCATCACACACCGTATCAGACTTCTGCAAACAGGAAAACCCCAGGTTTCCAGGTATTCTGCTTAGCAATCCTTCAGGCAACCCCCTCCCCCCAACTCAGCTAAACCCCTTCCCCGACAGGCCCCATAATCAACACCACCCGCACACCTGGGTGTTGGCAACCAAAGCAAACTATGCTGCCAACCTTGCTGGTTTTGACGTTGCCCATAATCTCATTGCTTCCTTGTCGTGTGTGTGTGTGCTCATCTCTCTGTCCATCTCTCCGTCTGCCAGGTGATTGCCCCAGAGGAGATCATCGACCCCAGTGTGGATGAGCAGTCCGTGATGACCTACCTGTCACAGTTCCCCAAGGCCAAACTCAAGCCTGGAGCACCACTCAAACCCAAGCTCAACCCCAAGAAGGCCCGCGCCTACGGACCAGGTAACTCACCTGCCCCCGACCCCCGTCCAATCACTGCTTTTTGTTCCGTGGACACTTCGTGGATCCACGCTCCCTTTTCAGGGATGGCGAAGTTGTAGAACCCCCTCGATGGAAGATTCCAGTTCAAAAGCTTTGATAACGCTACGTGTCCACCCTGACTTCCCTCCACGTCAGTCTCGGCCTGAGTTATGTCAGTGTAAATACACTGAGCCACTGAGCCATCAAGAGACCTCATTGCCGTCCGCTGTCCAGGACACTGGCCCTTGCAGTAAATAACAGCGTGGCTATAAAACTCAGACTTAATGAGTTTAGGGGTTGTTAGCTGGGGTTGATTCACAGTCCAGAGGTTCCGCAGGGGCCTGTTTGATGTGTCCTCACATCCGAACACGGTCTCCTCCTCTGCAATACACACTGGCATGACTGAGGCTTCACAGAGCTAGACACCCAAAGAGGGGTCCAAGTCTCATTTAGGAACACATTCTCTATTGTCACTCCAATTGTAAACATTTTTGATTGAGTGTGACCTTTTGTGAGTGTATTTCGTACTTTTTCGACACCCAACCCTAGCCAAATACGCCCACATGCACAAACGATTATGTAATTCATTCTAGGGCAGATTAGGCAACACCCAAACCGTATCTCACAAAATGCAAATCTCCCCACTCACAGATTGAACAGGTCTCTTTTTGGGTTCTGCGGTCCTGCCAACCTGCCGCCTGCCAGATGTAAACCTGCTCACAATCTCCCAGAAGTGGGATCCGATCTTGTATGACACGGTTGAATTGTGTCCAGCGTCCAAGCCCGCCAAGACGAGCAGAATTCCCCGTCCAGCAGCGAGTCATGGGTTCTGTAAGACGAGGGAGTGGTACCTTCATGCTCACTGGAGAGGGAACCAGAACGTTATTTATAGAACCCTCAACTATTCCGACTAATGGGAGAAGTAAACCCAAGAGATAACAAGTTTCAAACGTTCTGTCTGACGAATGGAATCCACTCCAGAACTCTTTTTTTCCTCTTCAGAAGTTTTGAGATCAATGCCTGTGGTCCCTTTTTAGTCAATGGAAACGGTAAAGGTCGCCGTCACAATGTGAGGAAACTGTCTGCTCGTTAGCGTCAACAATAGACGGCATCCCCCCCCACGCCCCCCCCCCCCTCCCGCCTTGCCACCATCTGATCACCAGACTGCAGCTCTCCCATGTACAGCATACATGGAAACAGTTTCTGCAGTAACACCATTTTTCCTCCACCTCATCCTAACAGCACATGCCCATATATGCCATCATCAGCCCGTGTTTAACTTGTGGGCCCTGTGGAACAAATCAGTGCTGTTTGGCTCCTCTCGCTCTGAAACAACCCCCCTGTACTTCATTCAGCTTTCCATCTCCTCCCACATTCCTCTGTAGAGAGATACAGCAAAAACACATGCTTTTCCACTGATCTACAAGATCTCTAATCATATGGGCCCTGACCGGGAACTCTTATCACCCACTCTGTAGATGCTAGCTAGTTCAGACCTGACAGGATCCCATTAGTTGAATTAGATGGTTAGATCTCCAGTCGCTACTTCCTGTCGGCCGTTTTATTCATCTGCACCCCTTTCTCCTTCCCCTTCTCATCTTCCTCCTCCTTCTCCCCATCTCCGTTTCCCTCCCTCCCTGTCCCCCTCCTCCTCCTCTCCCAGGTATTGAGCCAGTGGGGAACAGGGTGATGCGTCCCGCAGTGTTCACAGTGGATTCCTTCAGTGCCGGCCAGGGCCAGGTCACCGTCTACGTGGAGGACCCAGAGGGCACCAGAGAAGAGGTAGGATCCTCTGGAACACTGGAGCCAGGAGGCCTGGAGACCAGACTGAGGGCCGTCTGACCATTGGTTCATTCCTTTATTGACACACCCTTCCCAAATCACTCATTGGGTTCATATCTGCTCCCAGGTGAAAGCCGTCCCCAATGAGGGCAAGAAGACCTACAGTGTGACCTACCTGCCCCAGGTCATGGGCCCTCACAAGGTAGGAACGGAGGGCTGTCTGTGGAGAGGTCCCGGATAAAGGACGGGTCTGACCACAGGGGGTTTGATGGTGGCTGTCGCTCGTGTCCTGTGCAGGTGACGGTGCTGTTCGCAGGCCAGGAGATCCCAAAGAGTCCGTTTGAGGTGAACGTGGACAAGGCCCAGGGCGACCCCACCAAGGTCACAGCTAAGGGGCCGGGCCTGGAGCCCCTGGGGAACATCGCCAACAAACCCACCTACTTTGACATCTACACCGCAGGTCAGTGCTCTACTCCCCCTTTTTTCTTTTCTTTCTCACCATGCCATGGTTAGCTCGCTAATGCAATTGAGATGTTATTGTTGTACTGTGGTATCATCTTTTTGTTCCCCATGCCTGGTAGCTGAGATGTGGTTACTTTGCAATTTGGCTCGTAAATTCAGACCGTTCCTTGACTTGACTGCTGAAATACTGTTAGAACAATGCACATCTGATCCTTCATCGTGACTGATGAGAGCGTCTGCTAAATGAATGTGTCGCGAACGTGTGGGTGGTCGACGCAAAATATGGCTCCACCTTGTCCTTGGTGTTCTGCAGGGGCTGGAGTGGGAGACGTGACGGCCGTCATCATGGACCCCCAGGGGGGGAAGAGCGTGGAGGCCATGATGGAGGACAAGGGGGACAGTGTGTTCCGCTGCACCTACAAGCCCACCCAGGCGGGTCCCCACACCGTCACCATCACCTTCGGGGGCATCGCCATTCCCAAAAGCCCCTGCACTGTCAACATCGGCCCCGGTAGGAAGCCTCTTAACAACCACTCTGGTTGGCTGGTTTTAATCTACTTAAAAGCTAGCTCCATTTCGAAACGAGAGACGACATACACGCACCTTTCCTCATAATGTGGTGTATATAAATATATATTTAGGTATAGGGCATTTGACTGCCGATCAATAGGTTGAAAGTTCAGAATTCCACAACCGTACGTCGCTTTGGATAAGTGTTGGCTAAATGAATACATTAGTATTCGAAAGTTTGTTCTTGAATGTAGAGAACACTGAGCCTCTTGCATCACACATCCCCTCACTACCATGTTTCCTGTGCTGGTTAACAAGTCATCCAGGCGACACGGCCTTTGGTCACTTGACAGCTGGGGCTGAGGTGGCTGGAGGCCTTGTCTGCTGGTGGAGCCTGGAGCTTGTGTACTGCCAGAGAGGGGCCCCGGCTGGGAGTGGCGCTTGGTGGAGGTGTGAGTGTGTCAGTGAGGGGGGGGGGAGAGAGAGGGGGGGGGAAACCCCTATGCAAGTGAACAGGGCTCCAGCTCCCGGAAACAGGGGACAGGAGTGTTCGCAAACGCAGCCAAGCCTCGTAAAACCCCAAATTCTTTCTCCCTGAGGCAGCTTTTCCCCACCAGGCCACTCCACGCAGCTCCAGCTCACACGTCGTTTTATAGAGGGCTCGCAAATAGATTTTTCCAAAATAATATGAAATAAAGAAATATATATTTCTTGTTTTTATGTCCATGTGTTTTATGTGGAGTAAACAGACCCCTTGTTGAATCGTAAAAGGAAAGTATCGAAAGTTATTTCAGGACAGTTGTCAGAGGAACGTTTGGCTCAGTGGTGGCTGTTGAAATTCCTCGACATCTTTTATGACTCTCCATTCACTTAAAATTGACAAATGTGTGGTTTCTGGAGTCTATCTTTGGCTACCAGACACACAAAGAAAAGCCTTTTACTTTTTACTACAAGCATCATTCTAAGAAGAGTAGGCCATATAAAATGATATGCTGTTTAACTTGCGAAGATTAATCAAATCAATCAAATCATTTCTAAATGGTCTTGTTGAATACTATATGATTTGTGCAATGGGATACAAGGGGGATAACTTTATTAAACTCACCAGTTTGACTGTTTATCATCCCCTGACTCATCAATGCCTGCACCATTATTCTCTTTCTCTATTGATTTAAATCAAATGATTTCCGCCAAAGATTTGTTGGCATACAGGATCCTGTGCTGGGTGTGTAGACAGTGTGACTCAGACTGCCTGTAGAGTAGCATGTTTGTCTTCAGTATTAACCCTTGCTCTGTTACAATGCAGTCCCTCCAAGAGTGTGGTTTTAATGTGTGTGTTGGTGTGTCTTTCTGCCCAGCCTCCGTGCCCAGCGCGTGTCGAGCCACAGGGCGCGGGCTGCAGCCGAGAGGCGTCCGGGTGCGTCAGGTGGCTGACTTCAAGGTGGACACGCGCAACGCCGGCAGCGGAGACCTGAAGGTCTCAGTCAAGGGGTCGAGTGAGTAGACATGAGCACACACACGGGACGTCCATTCCAGCTCCACCTGGGATCCCACTTTACACTTCCTGGTTCCTCCACGTGTCCTTTCCTCTCAAGTGTTTGTCGCTTTGTGGTTTCGAACCTCCAGGATTCCTGCTTCCTGTTTGGTTTTTGCCCTATTGTCCATCACTTGCATCCTCAGAGAGGTTTGAGTGACTGGACTACCACACCATGGGGCGTGTTGGGGTGGGAGGTCTGCTGAACTGGGGTGGGATGGTCTGGGGTGCTCCTCATCCTGACACGTTGCTCCCCCCTCATGTACCCCAGTACACTCACCTCCACAGATATACATTCATAATGTCAAATTATGAATTTCTTTAGCAAGTAGCCTTGTTCTAAGCAGAATGTTCCGAAAGCCGGTCATTATTGCAAAATCAACCTCATTATAACCCCTGTTGGGGTTTATTTCACAGTAATGACTGGCTGGCTCTACATGGGTGTAAGCAACATGGTGAAGAGGGCTAGGAGCTCTGCTTCAGACCAGCTCAGTCCTATCCAGTCTGGAGTAATTCAAGACACATGGGAGGGAGGCAAGCTTTGGAAGGGAACCCAGCCCTGGACTGAGGGACATGGAGGCCCCAAGCCCAGGCTGTTCCCCTGGCACCAGCCCGCCCAGACTGCCCAGCCCGCCCAGGGTCCAGCTGGCTAGAGGCAGGCACCAGGGAGCCCAGCCTGCATGGCACCCAGACAGGCTCAGGCTAGGCTCTTCCGTCTGAGTGGATGATGAATAGACTGAGCCGGGTCACTGGGCACACGTGATTGATTTACGCACGAGAAATACATAATTTATGGGTTCATGACGCAACTGTGTTGAGTGGTCGGTGTGTGCCAACCTTGTCAACAAGTGAGCAAATACGATCACACTTAGCTGACATGCTAGCTCTCCTTGCCCAGAGATATCACCTAGCCTTGGTGTAAATTGGTCTGACACATGACTAACTCTGTGTGTGTGTGTGTTGTAGAGGGTCTTGAGGAGCCGATGAAGCAGAAGGAGGCTCTGGACGGTGTGTATGCCTATGAGTATTACCCCAACGCCACCGGCAAGTACACCGTCACCATCACCTGGGGAGGACAGCACATTCCCAAGAGGTGAGTGAGCCTGGAGCCCCGACATGTCACCTTCACGGTGACACTGATCGTGCAGCTGTGTCTGTTAGTCGAGGGCTACCGGCAAACGGATTGTTGGGGGGGTGGGTGGGGTGGGGGGTGGGGGCACGGCTGATTGGCGTGAGACGAAACATGGACCTTACCGTGTACATCAGGGGAGCATTGTTCTCTGTGTGTGTGGTGATAAATGGCATTACCTCATGCTCTCTGGTGTGGGGAGTCTGAGCGTACCACAGGGGAGCCGGGCAAACAGAGCAAACCTGTGTTCACGCTGTGGGAAACGTTTATGTCGCCACACGTTTCCCTGGACCGCTGATAAATACGGAACGTTGACTGCAGACGGCTTCATTTAACGAGCTTGGAAATGTCTTTCTGTTTTGGGTTAATTAGTTTTTTGTTTTATTTTCATTTGTGTGGAGGGGTGTGTGTGTGTGGGGATGTCTGGTTTTAGCAGGGAGAAATGCAGTCCTTTTTAGGGCATACGGAAATCGGCTTACGTTTTTACTGTATGGTATCTGCACTCCGAAAGATGGAGGATGGATTTAGGATAAGTGTCGTGGCTGAGCAGTTAACCCCTCTGGACGTCTATCAGCCATGAAGGCATTTTCCATGTGTTCATCAGGAGAGGGAATTAAAGTTGTTTTACAACATTGGAGATTGGATTACAGATCTTAAAGAGGGGGGGGGGGGATGGAATGAACTCTCAGAGGTGCTTGTGTATGTGTGCACACGCGTGTGTGTGTGTGTTTATACACTGTGCCGACGGTCTCCCAGGTGACCTCATGCACCAGGGCCCCGTCGGCACGGCATCACTGACTTTAACGGTGGCTCCACTCAGGCCCCGGGGTGAAATGGCTGACAGAAGCTGTGCGTTTGTGTTTAAACACACGACGCCTCCTCAGTCACCCAGGGGTTTTATGGCGCCTTTTAGCTGCTCCAGCACAAACAGTAACCCAATACCACATTAAATGGATCCGTTTGGTTTGGGAAATGTGTTTTTGGGATCCGCTTAGCATTGGACTGTTTTGGGGTTGTCCACTGGCTGAAGGGAAGCATGAACTTACATCGTGGTATGAGCAAGATGCTAGAAGACGTCAAGCTTTAAACATAACGTATGAAATAATATTGATGAGACTTGAGATATGGGGAGAACTGTCTTTGGCTCCTCGAAGACTAAACGGTGTGTTTGAACTTGTCTTGTTTTCCGATGTCCAGTCCATTTGAGGTGCAGGTGGGCGCCGAGGCGGGCCCCCAGAAGATCAGGGCGTGGGGTCCGGGCCTGGAGGGAGGCGTTGTGGGCAAGTCAGCTGACTTTGTGGCCGAATCGATCGGCACAGACGTGGGAGTCCTGGGTGAGTTCTTGGTTCTGACTGCCCCCACTGAAACCCTATCTTGAGTCAAACGCCCGATACCAGGAGTAGACTGGGGTATTTCCTCTGCGGGAATGTCAATGGAATGATAACCTTTTTAGATCAGGCCTTCCAAACAGACTCCTCACCAGTAATGACCAGTGCTGTGCGTTTCCCTCAGGCTTCGCCATAGAGGGCCCGTCCCAGGCCAAGATCGAGTGCGAGGACCAGAACGATGGCTCGTGCGACGTGAAGTACTGGCCCACGGAGGCCGGCGAGTACGCCGTGCACGTCATGTGTGACGACGAGGACATCGAGGACAGTCCCTTCATGGCCTACATCGTCCCTGACAACGGCACCAACGACCCCGCCCAGGTGAGCGACGCTGGGCTGTGTTTGCTAAAGCTGCGAGGGTACGGCGAGAATGGTACTTTTTGTAAAGATACAGGTAAAGTGCAAGTAGTTGCAGAGCTTGTGAGATCCAGTTTTTTCAAGGCAAGTTTAACTTGTGTCTAATGTACAAGACGTATTATACAGTAGCCTTTAGCTGAAATCATCAGGAAGGCCCCCTATCATTACATCAGTTTTTCTAGCGTTTGCTTTGGTTGG
Source organism: Thaleichthys pacificus (assembly GCA_023658055.1). NCBI lineage: Eukaryota > Metazoa > Chordata > Actinopteri > Osmeriformes > Osmeridae > Thaleichthys > Thaleichthys pacificus. Next base: position 14,484,681 of record CM042868.1, read on the forward strand.
CAGAAACTGTGACACAGCAAAGCTGGCTTCACTTAATGTGTTGGTGTTACTCTAAAATCAGGTCCAGGCCTATGGCCCTGGTCTGGAGAAGACCGGCTGTGTCATCAACAAACCTGCCGAGTTCACCGTCAACGCTAAGGATGCTGGGAAGGGTCCCCTGAAGATCATTGCCCAGGTGAGGATTGGACAAAATGATTTCCATGATTATCCTTAGTAAAGAAGTAAATTACATTGTAGTCTAGACCATTGAAGACCCACACTTACTGAAACTCTCGTCCTATAACTCCCAGAATGCCGAGGGAGCTCCAGTTGATGTGAAGTTGAAGAACAAGGGGGACAACGTGTATGCCTGTTCCTACACCCCAACCTCCTCCCTCAAGCACACCGTGGTCGTCACCTGGGGAGGGGTCAGCGTGCCCAACAGTCCCTTTCGGGTAAGCCAATCAGAACCCCCCATTCCAACTTGGTCCCAATCAGAAACCCTTGTTCAGAGTGTAAGCCAATCAAATCAGGCCTCTCCTGGAGAGAGTTTGAAAGGTAAACGTAGAAGACCGGTGATTGTGATCACCACCTACACAGAGGAGCGCCGCACCTACGGCCAGTAAAGGAACATGACTGCTTCAGTACTGGGGTGTGACAGGGTGGCCCTTTGCAAAATCAGAATGCACTGTCAATGATCAAATACACTACTACCTTTAAACAACTGAAAGTATTTTTCTACACTTGACTCACATTTGATTGTACCTGTTGTAAGTCATGCATGTAAAGATTGACACTTTAAAGAGTCGAATCATAAAACTTTGTTCTGGCAGGCAGAGTTGTGAAAACCTCATGTCCCCCAAAGCTAGAAGACTGTTTCATTTTATTGTTATCGTTCTTGCTTTAACCTGGAATGACATCTCGGTATGGAAAATGTATTTTTGGTTAAATGAAGAACTTTGACTCTCAGTAACATGAAATCTTGATGCGTCCTTGAACATTCAATATAATAAGATAATTGGAAGATTTATACTGATCACTAATTCTTGAAATTGATTATATTGATAAGAAACAAATAATTTAAATTTAAATGTAATTTGTTTTGTTTACAATTGTGTAACTTGATTCAACCAGCAAATCTTTATTTAGAGCCCTTATCATGCTGATCTCAGTTATATCTACTTGATTTATAGCTTTTGCCTGCAGAGATTGATGTACAAAATCTTTTGCCAAGCCCTTTTATGTGCAATATCATGAGAAGTTGAAGGCTTGGTTGCATCGCTTGCCAGGAATGACAGTAATCCCAAAAAAACACATCTCAACCTGTTGAACGATTCACATAAATGTGTCAGTAGGAACTGGGCTGCTGGCAGGCTGACTGAATGGAAGGTCTGAACCACAAACTAGCATTTATACAAGCTGCCTTGATTATGGAATGCAAACCTGCAATGTTAGATACTAGATGGAAGAGTTCTTGTTGCCAAAGAGGTGTGATATGGACAATTTGAGGGAAGGAATCACAATCCAAATATGTATTACAGACTGCACTGTCCTAAACATTTCTGATTTGACTTGATGATGGGTATTTTTTTTGTCTAAATAAACAATCAGTTTACTCAGTAATTGTGTTGTTTGGTTCATTCACTCATTTTCCTAGTTGCCGTCTTCATTGTGCAATGTATTTCAACCTGTACATGAATTGTGTAAATGTGAATATATCTTCGAATAGAAATGTCCTATGTATATTTGCATCTCAACACATTATAATTACTAAAAGGAGTGTTGAACAAATGTTTCTTTTTCTCTCCAGGTAAATGTTGGGAAAGGAAGCCATCCTCAAAAGGTGAAGGTCTTTGGTCCTGGAGTGGAGAGAACTGGGCTGAAGGCCAACGAACCAACACACTTCACTGTGGACTGCACGGAGGCTGGGGAGGGTAAGGGACACGTGAACACACACACACACACACACACAACCTCTTAGTCACTCTCTAGGTCTAGCGGAGCATAGGGAAATAGTGATTAGATACACGTTTACTCGTATTCACTCTGTCCCCACACACGCATTCCTAAAGTTTTTGTTGTCCCTTTTATAGTATCTATTTGTGTATGATGATGACAATTGACCCAGACATGGGTTTTGGATGGGAATAGTATATTGCATATGGGAAATATATATGTGCCTTACCTGTATTGATTGATTGAAAATAATAATGTAATCATAAAAACAATTCCCCAACACATTCTCTCATCTCTGGACTCCATTCCGGTGCTTTCCGCAGGAGACGTGAGCGTCGGTATCAAATGTGACGCCAACATCATCAGCGACAAGGAGGAGGACGTAGACTTTGACATCATCCCCAACGCCAATGACACCATCACTGTCAAGTACATCCCCCCTGGGGCAGGGAGACTCACCATCAAAGTGCTCTTCACCGACCAGGTAAGAAACACACACTCCCGAGACACATAATATCAATGTTCCAACTTTTCATACGACATCAAACAGGGTTGACTTCCATGTCCACTGTTGACAGGCTGAGGAGAGGGTAGGCATCCCATCTAAAGTACTCAAGTGTGACTAAGTCTGAGCCAGAACCTAGACGGATACAGAACTTGCTGCTTGTTCCTCCCTCATGTCCCGGATTTGTTCCTCCCTGTAGGAGATCCCCGTCAGTCCGTTCAGGGTCAAAGTTGAGCCCTCCCATGATGCATCCAAGGTCAAGGCAGAGGGACCAGGATTGGCCCGTTCGGGTACGTGGTGATTCTACTTCATGTTCACGCACCTGTGGTCTTTTAAGGTCAGGTCTTCAACTGTGCTCAACTCTGTGCTTCCCTGGACAGGTGTGGAAAGTGGGAAGCCGACTCACTTCACCGTCCACACCAAGGGGGCCGGCAAGGCGCCCGTGGACGTCAAGTTCACCGGCACCGAGAAGGGAGACGCCGTCCAGGACTTCGACATCATCGACAACTACGACTACTCACACACGGTCAAGTACACACCCGTACAACAGGTGAGTTGGTCTGCTGAGGCACTTGGGGTTGATGCTGTGAAGGGCCCTCGAGGCCTGGTTCTCTTGTCCTGGTTCTCAGGGGGCTTAGAGAATGTATGTCAACGTAGAATGTTATTGTTTCTTCTGGGCAGGGTGAGATGGTGATCATCATCACCTTCGGTGGGGACATCATCCCCAAAAGCCCCTTCACTGTGGGGGTAGCAGCCCCCCTGGACCTCAGCAAGGTCCAGGTCAACGGCCTGGATGGCAGTAAGTACACCACACTTGGTTTTCATATCCGCACTTTGAAGGGGTTTATAGTAGACAGATATGATTCCTTTTGTGTACTGTGCACTAAGTCCTAAATACATGATATACTGTTTGTCAGCTCCCCACCTCCAGTATTGTATAAAGACCCAACCTAAGACAAACCTTCATAAAACTAACTGACAACCGTTTGTCTCTCCCTTATCAGGAGTGGAGGTGGGTCAGGACCAGGAGTTTGCGGTGAGCACCAAGGGTGCAGGGGGCCAGGGCAGGCTGGAGGTCAAGGTGACCAGCCCGACCCAGAGGGCTGTGCCCTGCACGGTGGAGGCCCAGCCCGGGAAGGCCAGCAGCCTTGCTCACTACATCCCCAAGGAGGAGGGGGTCTACTCTGTGGACGTCACCTACGACGGACACCCCATCCTGGGGAGCCCATTCCCTGTGGAGGCCATGCTGCCTCCAGACCCCAGCAAGGTAGGCTGTCTATCCTAGGATTTGTTGTGTTGTTGCTAAGATAAAACTAGATACACGCCAAGGATCCATCTGATCCTATTGGAAATCAAAATGGCAGTTTAAGTGACTTATCAAGCCTCCACTCCCTACTCTCTTATGAGGAGTTATCAGTGATCACTGTGCTGTGTGGGCTGTTGGTCCTCTACAGGTGAAGGCCTTTGGTCCTGGCCTTAAAGGGGGTCTGGTGGGTAACCCAGCAGAGTTCACCATCGACACCAAGGGGGCTGGTACAGGCGGTCTGGGCTTGACGGTCGAGGGTCCCACCGAGGCCAAGATCGAGTGTTCCGACAACGGGGACGGCACCTGCTCGGTCTCCTACCTCCCCACCGAGCCTGGAGAGTACCTGGTCAACATCCTGTTCGAGGAGGTCCCCATCCCCGGCTCGCCCTTCCACGCCGACGTCCAGATGCCCTTCGACCCCACCAAGGTGGTGGCGTCGGGCTCCGGGCTGAAGCGGGCCAAGGTGAACGAGACCAGCGTGGTGAACGTGGACTGCTCCAGGGCCGGGCCGGGCAAGCTCACCCTGGAGGCGGCGGCCGAGTCCGGCCCCGGAAGCAAGGCCAAGACGGAGGTGGTGGACAACAAAGACGGCACCTACACGGTCACCTACGTGCCCCTGACGGCCGGCATGTACACGCTGCTGCTGAAGTACGGGGGCAAGGCTGTGCCAGGGTTCCCTGCCAAGGTGATGGTCGACCCTGCGGTGGACACCTCCAGGGTCAAGGTGTTTGGACCCGGAGTGGAGGGACAAGGTAGACATCTTTTTCTAGAAAACCACTCTTCTCTTAGCCGGCTGCAAGTTGGCGTAATAAATCCACATTTTTGTTACTGCTGAACACAGAGCCCTCAGTCTTTAGTTGTCACTCATTCACTACTTTGTTTCCACCCGCGAGAGCTCTGTTTATTTTCTGCTCCCATGACATCACACACCATCTGAGAGTGTATATTTGCAGAGTGTATAGAAAAGGAAAGTGCAACAAACAAATCTGGTTTCGGTTCAGAGGAGTTTCGTTTGAAAGTGCCTCTCTGTGCTCGACTGTCTTTCAGCGGTGGAATTCCTAAGCGGTGACCTCAGTACCGTGGTCATGGACCAGTTATGTCAGAAAGGCTTTAGTTGACACCTAGTTGACTTCAAGAGAAGAGCGAGGGATGGCAGTTATATTGTGATAAGGAGATGTGGATGTTGTGAGGGTTGACCCTGTTCAGAATTTTAATACACATTTTTAAAGGGAGTACAGATGGGCAGGAAAGGTGTAAAAAAATGTGTTACGTCTTGGAATTTGAACCAATGTGGCTCTATTGTGGGCTAAAGATGGTAGTGATTACTACACTCCAGCCACGGCCTCACTCACTCACTCCTGGTTCGTCTCCTGTTGTCCCCCTTCAGCCGTGTTCCGGGAAGCCACCACTGACTTCACCGTGGACGCCCGTTCGCTGACCAAGACGGGAGGCGACCACGTGAAGGCACGGGTCAAGAGCCCGACAGGCTCCCTGGTCGACTGCCAGGTGAAGGACCAGGGCGACGGGACCTACGGCGTGGAGTACACACCCTTCGAAAATGGTAAACACCCAGCTAGCCAGCAGGGATCCAACCCTGCTCTCACTCTCTCTAAACAACGACCATTTCCCCGAGAGGATGTCGTGGTCCGATTTTGGGGGGAAAAAGGTTTACACATACTTGAGGTTTACACATCCTACGCATGTGTGTGTTCGTTCGCTAGGTCCCCACAGTGTGGAGGTCCTGTATGATGACGCCCCTGTGCCCAAGAGCCCCTTCAAGGTATCCGCCACAGAGGGCTGCGACCCGGCCCGCGTGCTGGCCAAAGGCCCCGGGCTGCAGGAGGCCCTCACGGAGAAGCCCAACAACTTCTCCATCATCACCAGGTGAGTCCCCCTGCTCACGGCCCTGCTCACAGGCCCGGCACGCTCTCTACTGTCAGCTGCAGCACTGATCCACCTCTGGGTTTCATCTGAGTCACAGCGCATCAGCATGTGTCATATGTAATGATGGAAGTCTCGTTCTCTTCTGGTGCTTTGAGGCACTGGTTCAAATGAGATCCTCCTGCTTTGTCAACCAGGTTCTGGTGGGACCAAACATGTTAGAAATGCGTGTCTGTTTTTGCTGTCTTCAGAGGGGCTGGCATCGGTGGTCTGGGCATCACTGTGGAGGGGCCCTCCGAGTCCAAGATGTCTTGCAAGGACAACAAGGACGGCAGCTGCAGTGTGGAGTACGTGCCCTACGTCCCTGGGCTGTACGACGTCAACATCACCTACGGAGGAGAGCACATCCCTGGTGAGACCCCCGGTGACCCCCTACCAGTTACCTCCCCCTCCCCCTACCAGTTACCCCACTGTCCATCTACTCCTCTCTAACACCCCATTGCACAACACCTTATGTCCCTCTTTCAATCCAACACTGCATAACTCCGCCTCTGAACTCCCAGAACTAGGAACATGTTTGTTGTCTCCCTGTTGCCAGGTTTTATTATCCAAAGTAGATAAAGGACTTCAAGGATGTTTTAGTGATTTGCTTCGTCATTAGGTCTGGTTTATATACCTGCATCTCCGGAGAGATTGTTGTTTTAATAGCAGGAATAAACTGAAGTATGCCCTTGCTGTTTTTAATGGACGCTCTCTGGAGGGGCCTGAGCTTGTAACCCATCCCAGCCTTTCATTGACAGCTGTTGTTGTTGTTGTTGTTGTAGCAATGTGTCTGCATGTGATGCAGAGAGCCTAGACCTCCAAATGCGTAATGGGCCCCCCAATCCCTTCTCCATAGATGGAACTTTGCTGTGCATTCTTGCTATCTGTCGTACACGGTGCGTTCCCAGGACCACACATTTCGCTGTGCGTATAAAGTTGCACTAGCCACCCTAAATCACATGCGCGGGACAAGATAGACTCGTATATCAGACACGGTAGACAGACGCATACCCGAGCTAGACGATGACCAGTTGTTCTCCGTCAACCACGGACCTCGGTTAACACAGCATCGTGTCTGACCAAGTACATTCCTGTCTGCTGTCATCCTCACCTGAAACCTGTTTTGTGTCACCCCCTCCTTTTTGTCCTGCCTTCTCCTTCTGTCACCTTCTCATGACCCTCCCTTCGACCTGTGACGTCACGCTGTACAATGTCTTCCTCCGCCTCCAGGCAGTCCGTTCAAGGTGCCAGTGAAGGATGTGGTGGATGCCAGCAAGGTGAAGATCTCCGGGCCCGGTGTGGGGTCAGGGGTCAGGGCCAAGATCCCCCAGTCCTTCACCGTGGACTGCAGCAAGGCTGGGGTCGCCCCCCTCTCTGTCGCCGTCATGGCGCCGAAAGGTGAGATCCGTCAAGGTGGACAAAGACTCGCCACGTCATTGATCAGTTCTGGGTTTTAGAAGCACTGATCAGACGGAACTCTCTCACGCTCACTCTCAAATACTCCATCATAGGTTGGTCTTTGTCAACATCTGTCTGTGTGTGTGTCAGGTTTGGCAGAGCCAGTGCAGGTGACAGACAATGGAGACGGGACCCACACCGTGGCCTACACTCCCTCCTTGGAGGGACCCTACTCTGCCGTGGTCAAGTATGCTGACGAGGAGATCTCTCGCAGGTACAAACGCACGCGCGCACACACGTCATCTTCGAGTTTTACACCCACACAATAAAACATTTTTCTCTCAAAACGTTCTCTTAATGGTTGTTCTTCTTGCAGCCCCTTCAAGTTCCGCGTGCTGCCCACCCACGATGCCAGCAAGGTGCGTGCCAGTGGGCCCGGTCTGACCACAGGGGTGCCCGCCAGCCTGCCTGTGGAGTTCACCATCGACGCCAAGGATGCGGGAGAGGGCCAACTGGCAGTGCTAATCACTGTGAGCCAACTTCCCAAACACACACACATTTCGATGTTTCAAGTGCAAATGTGGAGATAGTTTGAGAAGCCCAGAGCTGTCCCAAAGGCTGTGGTTATCACATGTTGATGGGTCGATGCTGTATGTACAGAATGGAGGGTAAGGGCAAAGCAGCGCTATACTAGACATTCTCATGCTCACATGTCTGGTAATGTTCGTAACCCCCTGGTCAGTGTCTGTTCTACCAAAAGAAGGTCCTCTGAGAGGCCCTAGGAGAGCTCGAGCAGGGAGATGGATGACCCCCTGTCTGGCTGGAGCTGGGCCGAGGGATGGGGGAGCTCAGTTCAGCTGAGGACTCGTCTCTTGTCTCTCCATCTCTCCCTCACCCCCCCCCCCCCCCCCTCCGTCCTCCGTCCCTCTTGGAGCTTCAGACATATAAATCAGCTCCATTTTGTTCTGTAGCAACATGTTTCGGACACGCTTGAGTGTGTGGATGGGGCCCTGCGGAGAGCCGAGCATCTGAACACCAGCAGTACACTCACCAGCAGCTCTGACACAACACTGCAACCAGCTGCCACCATTAGGAGCAGTTAGCTGAGCACGCCAACAGCCAACTGTTAGAGGCTGTTGGTTGAGCAAACTGTTTATTATCCATTCCCAAGCTGTCATTCGAGCGGATTGTTGTGTTTACGTATTTTGAGGCATCAATTCATAGATCTATTTGTACAGAAATGTACTTGGGTCTTCCTGGGTGTTTAAAGATATTGGGTGTCTCATCATTAGGACCAGGACGGCAAGGCCAAGAAGACCAGTATCCAGGACAACGGCGACGGGACCTACAAGGTGTCCTACGTGCCAGACAAGGTCGGCCGCTACACCATCGTCATCAAGTACGGGGGGGACGAGATCCCCACCTCGCCGTACCGGGTCCGCGCCACCACCAGCGGAGACGCCAGCAAGTGCACCGTCACCGGTGAGGAACGGGCAGAGGGGTGGAGCCCACATCCCACCTCTAACACAGGATGGAGGGGCTCCGAGTCCATAGAAGGATCCGGAAGGGCTGGGTGATTTGGCTGAATTGAGGAAGTTACCCTGAGTTCACCACCTGCTGACCTTTGACCCCTTCCCCAGGCCCCGGCATCGGCCCCACCATCGCCATCGGCCAGGAGGTGGGCTTCGTGGTCAACACCAAAGGCGCGGGGAAAGGGAAGGTGCAGTGTGTGGTGGTGACCCCCGACGGGAGCGAGGTGGAGGCGGAGGTGATGGAGAACGAGGACGGGACCTTCGACATCTTCTACACGGCGCCCACCCCCGGGAACTACGTCATCTACGTCCGCTTTGGGGGAGAGAACATCCCCAAGAGCCCCTTCAGAGTCATGGTGAGGAACCACACTCACTCCAAAACAATGTGTTTCTATAATCAAAAAAACAAAAAATAATCTATTTTTACCTTGAAATGTGTCTATTGACTGAAGTTTTTGTATGCAGTCTGTGTGGGTGTTTTGTGATACGTTTGAGTGCTGGGTGTGTGTGGGTGTGTGTTTTGTGATACGTTTGAGTGCTGGGTGTGGGTGTGTGTTTTGTGATACGTTTGAGTGCTGGGTGTGTGTGTGTGGGTGTGTGTTTTGTGATACGTTTGAGTGCTGGGTGTGTGTGTTTGTTGATCAAGATTGACCTCCATTGTTGCTCCTTAGGCTACTGATGAGGTTCCCATGATGCAACAGCAGACAGCCCAACAGCAGCAGGGAGCTCCTGTAGCTGGCTTCCAACTTCCCTGGGTACAGACACACACACACACACACAGACATACCCCATGATACACAAACACACAATACTTCAGGGAGACCTCACCTACATACAGAACACACACAGGCCTAATCAGTCAATTCCGTGATCACCATGATTCTGACCTCAGCTCTCCTACCTCAGAAACTCGGACTGTGTCTGAATTACTCTGGTTTCAATCTCACTTTCAGGGAAATGGCTGCCCTCTATCGACTCTCCTTGACTCCCTATAATCTCTTTTTGCTTGACCCTCCTGTTGAATGATCCCTCACACCACCCAGCACCGATCCATTGCTGCTGTAATCTGTCGAAAACCAAAAGTTGTGAAAGTGCTTCCAGATATTTCTATTTTAACATCATCACGTCGTTCCAAAACCTCCCACATCATCCCGTGTTGTCTGTTCAAACATCACCAACCATCACAGAGTCCCTCTGCTCATCTGTCCAAAGAGATAGGCAGAGCTATCTATCTCCACCACACGGCCTGACAGTGGGAAGAGAAACCAGGGGGAAAGTGTGGGTCATCCAGTAGGTATTTTGGGAAAATGAGCTGTCCAAAAGGAAAACAAGTCCTGTCTAATCCCTCTGATGCAGGACAGGGTGCCACCATGCATCACGTGACTGCCGAACCCCAGGCCCTTCTAGAAGGCTGGCACTATGCCAGGCTCATTACGGGAAGGACAATGCCCTGTAGAAGAGGAGAGGCCCGTTTCCTGGGTTCCCAGCAGGGGGGGGGGGGGAGAGAGACAGGGGGAGAGACAGACATGCCCAGACTGATACAAGAGATGGAAGAAAAAGCGAGGTTGTTTATGTTGTGGTGGAGGGGGGGCTTTGAGTTCACACTGGTTTACGGTAACTGGCTGTGGGGAGGTGGGGAGAGTATTGTGTTGAACTTGGAGAGAGAGAGGGCGACCGCCAGTGCATGTGTGGTAGATCAGGACATCACGGCAGGCTTTTCTGCCTCCCTCAGAACACCGTTCATCCTCCTTCCTCCCTCTCTTCCCACCTCTCCCGTCACACAGACGTTGGCGTCGCCGGGGGGGCTCTGTGGGGTGTCTTGGTTCCTCCTCCCCTCCAGGGCTGCCCCCCCCCTCCTCCCAGGTGTTCTGAGCTGGGGCGACCTGCCTCCTCCGTCCTCACCTCCTCCTCCTCCAGAGCACCCCTTTCAGCACTCTGCCATGGCTGCGTCATTCAACTGCCCGATCACACACCACCTCCACCCCCCTCCCCCTCTCTCCCCTCCCTCTTCCTCCTCCGCCCACCATACAGTGCGGTCGGAGGTTGCACCATGCGAAGCGGCTCTCCGACATGGCTGCGTGTTCTGTTGCTCTGTGTTTTACCGCCAGACTGACAGGCGTCAGCTCAGAGACCCGGGTGTTCGCCACATTTAACCCTCTGTCCCCCGTCCCCCTCCAGGTGACGGCAGACGGCTACACCCCCGTTAACAGCATGAACGGGACCGGCTTCAGGCCCTTCGACATGGTCATCCCCTTCGCCTTCAGGACGGGGGAGATCACAGGTGAGATCCCCCCCCCAAAAAAACACCACAAGCCTAAGAATCCATTGAATGAGTCGAGTTGAAGATGCGTCATGGATCCAATGAAGTTCTCTGAAATTCTGCGAACCACCCTTTCGTGAAGGAAGGCTGAGGTGTTCTGGGGGAAAAAAATATTTTAGACCATACCTAATCACATTAGACTGACGAATAAGAACGCCAGACGGGGTGTGTAAGCAGGTGTGTAAGCAGGTGTGCGTGTGTTCCAGGCGAGGTGCACATGCCGTCAGGGAAGACGGCCCAGCCTGAGATCATAGACAACAAGGACGGCACGGTGACCGTCAAGTACGCGCCCACCGAGGGAGGCCTCCACGAGATGCACATCAAGTACAACGGCACACACATCCCAGGTCAGCCCTTCACACACACACCCTCACCTGTGCACACACACCCTCACCTGTGCACACACACACACACCCTCACCTGTGCACACACACACACACCCTCACCTGTGCACACACAGTCTGGATTCCTCCCTGTGTTGGTAGTTCTTATATCTTGATCTCTCCGTCCTTCTATTCCTTTATATCTCTGCTTTCTCTTCTCGGTCCTCCCTCCCTCCTCTCCTCCCCTCAGGCCTGTCCTTATTCCCCTCTTTCTTATTTGTAACCAGTCTGTTTTCCCCTTCTCTCCCTATCTGCCCCGAGCTTCTTCCCCCCCCCCCCCCCCCCCCTCTCCAAGTCCACAGGTGTTCTCAATGCTCGGAGTGTGTGTGTTTGTGTGCAAGTCACGCACAGCTCTCTGTTCAGACTGATGAATTTCCTGTCAGCATATTTGTGCATTGAAGTCATCCACAGGACATAACATGGGGATGTGGGTGGAGATGCGCGTGTGTGAGCGTGTGTGTGAGCGTGTGTGCGCAAATGCGAGAGTTGAAAAGACGAGACCGTTCAAGAGATGTCTTTTAAGTACCCAAACACATTTTTTTTTTTTTGATTTATGACAAGTGGTGAGAGAAACCTCCATGACATCAGATGGAGAGAATGTGTGTGTTTGAGAGAGAGAAGGGCGAGCAAATCTGCACGTGTGGGTGCGCGTACATGTTTGCATTTGGTTATGTCTGTGTGCACGCCGCGGCCCTCATGTCAGTGCTTGTCGGGGGGGAGAAGGGGGTGCGGGGGGGCAGGACTTGGCGGCGTACCCCCGACGACTCGGTTTACCATCAGATAATCCTATCTGGTGATGTCATCGTTTCCGTCTGATCTCGTAGCGTGATCAGATGGGGGGGGGGGGGGGAGGGGCTCCTAAATCATCTTCTGAGCCCCACGGAAAGACAAGCGACCCACCATACCTTTGATCCCTGTTGCTCCCAGCAACAGTCTTGTGCCCGTTGCCCTGTCATTTCCCCTGGTATGAGTACAGATCCAGATGTCATTATGGGATATCCTGCCTCACGCTCCTCAGTAAAGCTGAATGAGCTGCCCATTGTCTATTGTTTGATATTATTACTATGCTTCAGTCTGGCTAAGTGTTTTGTGCATTGCCATGGGTACAGTGCCATTTAGAACCTCAGACCCACTGGTCCTAGTTAAACCTAACAAGCATCCAATTTACTTTAGAGTGCAAATTGTAAGTGTGTTCACGAATGGGTAACCCTGTCATGTAAAACATTCATATACACGGTGGTAGTACATGGCTGCATTTTTCCACTGTGTCTGTCTGTGGATCAACAATCTCTCATCCCAACCACAGAACCCCTGGGGAGGACGAGGAAAACATGTCGACCTAATCTCTAACGGGTTTTGTTTAGTTTAGTCTTTTGCCGTGCATGAAATAGTTTTGTTCTGACGTTCTGTTTCTGATTTGGTCCGCGCAGAGAGTCCCCTCCAGTTTTACGTCAACAACACCAACAGCCCCAACGTGACTGCGTCCGGCCCCGGGCTCATCTACGGCCTGGCCAACAAGACCGCCACCTTCACCATCTACACTGAGGACGCCGCAGAGGGTACGGGATCAGGACCACAGCGTTACCATGACGATGGATCCATATCCATCCTTCCTTCACGTCTAGACGCCCAAACACTGCAACTCTCTGACATACAGTACAGTACATATGAAAGAGATGGATCCATTTGAAACATTAGCGTGTGTGTGTGTGTAGGTGGTTTGGACCTGGCCATCGAGGGTCCCTCCAAGGCAGAGATCAGCTGTGTGGACAACAAGGATGGCACCTGCACGGTCACCTACCTGCCCACTCTGCCCGGCGACTACAACATCCTGGTCCGCTACAACGACAAGCACATCGCCGGCAGCCCCTTCACCGCCAGGATCACTGGTAAGACCTGGCATGCTCCCATGTATCCCTCCTGCAGCCCCCCCCACCCTCTCCTCCTCCTCCTCCTCCCCACTGGCACTGAATAATGACATCATCCCACAAGGAGCCATGACGGCATCATGCACTGATGACTAGAACACCCGACCCACAAACTCCTCCTAGCTCACAACAGTGGTTGTCCTAGCCTAGAATGTTCTAGGGCGGGAGGGGGGGATGTACGCATAGAAAACGCCCCCTGATTTCAGGTAGCCAGGTAGGAAGAAACCCAGGAGAAGGCGTCGACAGTCGTATAACCACGACCATATTTCTAACCTTTGACCCCCCCCTCCCCGCCGCCATGTGTTCCTTGCAGAAGACAACAAGCGCAGGTCTCAGGTGAAGCTGGGCTCGGCGGCAGACTTCTCCCTGGACATCAACGAGACGGACCTCAGCCTGCTGACGGCCAGCATCAAGGCCCCCTCCGGGAGAGACGAGCCCTGCCTGCTCAAGAGGATGCCCAACAACCACATCGGTGAGAACCCCGACACGGGACACGCTCCACCCGCAGGCTGCGGAGACGCAGCAACTGTGGAGGGTTGCTGCGTTGTGTTTACTGGATGGTTCCAGTATGAAGGAGAGCAGGGATGGAGGTAGAAGGATAAGAGGCATGAGGGATGGGACAGGAGGAGGACGGGGGGGGGGGGGGGGGCGGGAGAGCATCAGAAACATACCTCAGCCCTCCAGCCTGTCTGCTTCTGCAGCAGTAGATCCACTTATCTGCCCGTACCACAGATGCCGCTGTCAAGAAGATGAATAAGACCATTGCCTTTGTCCGTCAGGTATGTCGAAGACGAATGTTGCCTCACTCCCTCTCCCTCCGTCTCTCCCGCTTTGCCTCTCTCCCTCAGGTATTTCCTTCATACCGAGGGAGGTTGGGGAGCATCTGGTCAGCATCAAGAAGAATGGCCGCCACGTGGCCAACAGCCCCATCACCATCATGGTGGTGCAGTCCGAGATCGGCGACGCGGGGAGGGTGAAAGCGTACGGCCAGGGCCTGGTCGAGGGACACACGTTTGAGATGTCCGACTTCGTGGTGGACACCAGGGAAGCAGGTGAGACCTTTGTGCTCGTACCGCAGCTCTGACCCCGACCCTCTGCCAAGAACCTCCCTCGTTCTGTTTCTAAATGAGCCCACTGCTCTGCCCTGTGAATCACGACTCAAACCCTTGACTGTATCTCACTAAGCTTTTCGAAAATAGTCTTGCTTAGCCACTCTCATTGTCTCCATGTGGAAAGTAGACTAGCCACAGGGGCTAGCTATATCTGACCGCCATCGTTGCTGTAGAACATTCTAGATCTTGTCAATGTCTGCCCCCTTACAGGATGAGGCTGTGGGCCTTAGCACTTGGAACATCCTGATTTTAGAAAGTGTTTTGGTGGCCAGGGTTACTTGGTGACGTGCAGGCCACACTGGGCCCAGCGTGATGGAGGGGGGCAAGGCCTTGTAGGGTGTGAGAGACCATGTTTAGTCATCAGTCTCTGCTGGGACTGGGCAACATGCCTGTCCCATTACCTGGCTGTCTAAACTCTCTGGGGCGCTCTGGTTCCAGTAATTGGACCTACGTAAGTGCGAAACGAAGACTTTTTTTTTTTCTGGGGGGGGGGCCCAAACTTTTTTTCTTTTCACATATTTGTTTCCGCGTAACTAGGTAGGATGGCCTCCGCCCAAGATTATAAGGAGTGGCTCAATGGTGGCCACAGAGGGACAGAAATGATCGTAAAAGTTAGTGCCATGAGAGGGCCTGTTTTGTTTTTGGAAACATGCTCGATTGCAAAAATGTTCCTAGTTTAACGAGCCGTTCTCCTAATCTTTTCATTAAATCTATTATGGGACCGATTACAGGGTATTAGCACAATTGGCCTGTTTTCTCCATTTCTTCATAGCACACCATACCCTGGCATGCCTGAAGTTTTGTCACCATTACTTTTTGTATCCATCTTATTACAATCCCTCCTAAAATAAACTTGACACCTCCCATCCCCCTGCACAGCTACAGCTGGCTCCTGAAGGGGGGTGTGTGTTGCATGAGCGTCCCTGTGTCTCTAAGGCCTGTGAGTGTGTGTGTGTCTCCAGGGTACGGAGGTCTGGCTCTGTCCGTCGAGGGGCCCAGCAAGGTGGACATCCAGACGGAGGACCTGGAGGACGGCACCTGCGGTGTGTCCTACTGCCCCTCGGAGCCCGGCTCCTACATGGTCTCCATCCGCTTCGCAGAGGAACACGTGCCAGGTGAGCCCTCGGGGAAGGATCAACGTTGGCAGAACGGCAACGTGCAACTTGTCCCTCCCTCCTCTCCCCCCCCTCATGCTGGTCTCGTGTGTCCATCCCTCTCTCCAGGTAGCCCGTTCACGGTGAAGGTGACGGGGGAGGGGCGTATCCGTGAGAGCATCACACGCCGCCAGAAGGCCGCGTCCGTGGCCACCGTGGGGAGCGTCTGCGACCTCAACCTCAAGATCCCAGGTAGGGGAAACCGTCTCATCCCCCCAGTAGAACCACAGGCGTACTGTGGGCCTAACCCAGTAGAACCACAGGCGTACTGTGGGCCTAACCCAGTAGAACCACAGGCGTACTATGGGCCTAACCCAGTAGAACCACAGGCGTACTGTGGGCCTAACCAGTAGAACCACAGGCGTACTGTGGGCCTAACCCCATAGAACCACAGGCGTACTGTGGGCCTAACACAGTAGAACCACAGGCGTACTGTGGGCCTAACCCCGTAGAACCACAGGCGTACTGTGGGCCTAACCCAGTAGAACCACAGGCGTACTGTGGGCCTAACACAGTAGAACCACAGGCGTACTGTGGGCCTAACCCCGTAGAACCACAGGCGTACTGTGGGCCTAACCCAGTAGAACCACAGGCGTACTGTGGGCCTAACCCCAGCTGCAAAGTCAAGTCCCCGGAACTGCTTTCGACTCAGGGATGCAGATAAGTAGTGCAGTGGTCCAGTCCTTCAGTCTGGTCCTGAGCGTGTGAAAGGCTGACAGTGATGATCCATGTGTGTTCATGTCTGGTGCTCCAAGGCCTCGTCTCAGATCGTGTCTGTTAGACTCTCACCTTTTCAGTGCTGGGATGGACCTCTGGTCATATGAAGCTGTTATACAGGAGACATCTGCTACCGTGTGTGTGTGTCAAATAAAACCCAGTCAATGGTGTGAAAGATGTAACCCGAACCTGAACAGTCATGGCCAGATCCCCCCCCCTCTCCCCCTCTCCATCTGTGAGGCCTAGCTAGCCTTGGACAGACTTGATTTACCCATAAACACATGCCTCGAACAGGCACCCAGAGGCATCCTGTAGCCGTAAAGCAACTTCCTCTTCTTCTTTACTGGCCATTAAAGAGCAGAGCCTGAACATGACTGCATCCACCTGCGCTGTCGTCAGGTCAGTAAAGATGTGGAGAGGACACAGGGAAAGGTGTATATTTTGTGTGGTGAGGCACAGTTCAAGAATGCAGAGCCTATAGAGCTGGTTGCCGTTGTGGGGAACTGAAGTGTGTTGGAGTGTTGGGCGGGGTGCTGAATTCTACAGACACTGTCTCAGCTCTCGGAAACCGGAAGATGAATGCCTCGCTCTCAATACCTGCCTTTGTCTAGCTGAGTCTCTCTCCTCTGCCTCTCCCTGGCCTCTCCCCTAGCCTCTCCCTGGCCTGGCTCCAATAGTGGAGGCTTCTCACCCATTACCTGGTAGATATCCTGTTCAGGTCCTGCCACTAGCCTGTGAACAGAGAGCTGCAGAATTGAAGGTTCTATTGGAGGTGAAAGGCAGGAGAGAGAAGGTGATAGAAAACCTTTCTCTCCACGACAGGATTTTTTTTTGTAGTGTTCCAATGTGTCTGCACTGTTTCAACACTGTGCTTGTCTTACCACTGGTTAGCCTGGGACATGAATTTAATGTTTTTTTTGTTGCCCTGATCCAATGAAAACCATATGTGGACAGTAATACAAGGCCCCTGCCTCCATGTACCGAGGCTCAGAACAGATGAGACGTGATGTGGCCAGAAGACGTGTGCAGTCGCCTCCCTGTAGAGGAGATGAGCAGCTGCACGCTCGACACTCTCCTCAGGGCCAAGGCTGCACCTCGGGACTCTCCTCCTCTCCTCTCTTCTGCCGCTCTCTTCACCCCCAGGCTCTGGGCTCTTTAACGCTGCGTCTCCTGTCTGCCAAAGATGTGCTTCCTGTGTCTCTCTTTAACTTCTCTGGGCGCTCGTCCTGTGTTCACTTTTTCCTCACTTCATTTCCTTCCTGTCGTTTCCTCTCTGTGTCTTTTGTCCTCCCTCCTTTTCCCTCCTTCCTTTTCTTTCCCTGTTTCATCCTTCCTGCCCCCTCCCCCCCCCTCCCTCCTCGCAGTGACCTGGTTCCTCTTGGCCCTGTCGCGGGAGGTTCTGTCTCGGGGGGCCCACCGGGCCCGCTGCTCACTGTGGTTGAGGGGCCGCGGGGGCCCCGTGTTCTCGGGGGTGTCGGGCCTGGTGCTGGGCAGAGCCCAGGGCGTGTGGGTCGGGGCCGAGGCCCTGGCGGCGCCCTCGAGGCTGGAGGGTGCGTTGTAACCCCGCTGGGCATGTGGAAGACGAGGTTGGCAGAACCGTGCTTCATCATCTTCCGAGTGTTGTGCGTGTGCAAGGAGAGGAGCGTGGAGGAGGATTAAATGGAACATCTGGATGGACCTGCTTTGATGTGTGCTGATTCATGCATTCATGCCCGTGCTCGCCCCCCCCCCTCCCCCTCCCCCTGAGTCTCCTGCATCTCTGCTTTCACTCACTGGCCTCTTCCTCCGGGCTCGGTGTTCACCCACCTCCTCTCCTCCCCGCAGAGATCGACATCCATGATGTCACAGCCCAGGTCACCAGCCCCTCCGGAACCACAGAGAAGGCGGAAATGGTCGCGTCGGGCAACAACACCTACTGTGTGCGTTTCGTGCCCCACGAGATGGGTGTGCACACGGTCAGCGTCAAGTACCGGGGCCAGCACATCCCCGGGAGCCCCTTCCAGTTCACCGTGGGGCCGCTGGGCGAGGGAGGGCCCCAGAAAGTACGTGCTGGAGGCCCCGGGCTGGAGAAGGCCGAGGCTGGAGCTCCAGGTACTGAGCATTTACTGAGGAAACACAAACACACTCTCGCACACACACACACACACACACACACACCGACACTAACTGTGATATCCCCCACCCCCCCAGCTGAGTTCAGTATCTGGACACGAGAGGCCGGGGCCGGAGGGTTGTCCATCGCCGTGGAGGGCCCCAGCCGGGCGGAGATCTCCTTCGAGGACAGGAAGGACGGCTCGTGCGGCGTGGCCTACGTGGCCCAAGAACCTGGTAGGGAAGCCGCCGCCACAAGCGTGCATGGACGAGGGGGGGAAGGAAGTCCTCCACTTGCCTGAATGACCCTCCCTGACGGGTCTCTGTCAATCTCATCCCAGTCATCAGTGTCTCTCTCTTAACTCCCAGCATTCTCTCTGTCGGCCCCTCAGGTGACTACGAGGTGTCCATCAAGTTCAACGAGCAGCACATCCCAGAGAGCCCCTACCTGGTGCCGGTGTGCGCGCCCGTGGACGACGCCCGCCGCCTCACTGTTACCAGTCTTCAGGTGAGGCACGAGGAAACACCTCTACACCTGGGCGTGTCCGCAGCTAGCAAACCCCCCACAGAGCCCTGCTCAGGCCGTGACCCTCCAACTCGCTCCTCTCACAGCCTGCCCTGCTTTTTGATGGCAGAAAGGACGTTTTGGCCCTTTTTCAGTATCTGGTTTGGTGTCTCAGAATCAAAGAAAGACCATTCCTGGTCTACATAGCCAACTTATTATTAAAAACGCCTTCCAATGCGTCTCATAGTTTCAAGATAAGATCTTATCAAGGCCCAGGAAACAAACATATTGGTATGATTTAGCTCATTTCCTGACGTTCTCATTTCTTGGGTAAGCACCTCCGTCACCTCTAAGCTGCCATCAGATAGAGCAGTAATGAGCTGATGCTTTTCAGGTGTCCTCAGTATCTGAGAGCCCTGTTAAAGGAGGCCTCCAGGACGGCTCGCTCCACGATTGACCCAGGGTGTTCTGTTCAGCTTAACTCCCCTCTAAGACTCTCTGTGGTGAAATATAACTGACCATGAAATGTCTCCCGCCCCGAGAAGCAGTCAGTCATGGGAGCTTTTGGATACGATTTACTCTTGGCTTGGTTCATTTATGTAAAGTCAGTATGAAGCCACAGTTGACTCCATGTTTTGGCAGGAAATGGAGATTATAAGCGTTAGGCCAGACGTAAAATATGGACGACTGGAGATGTGGTTTTGTGTCAAACTTGTAATCCACCCACATAAAAGCAATTGACATAAACGTAGTTAATGTAGCAACAATGTCATCGTAATTAGAAAACGTTCCCGTGCACCGAGGCATCAAACATTTAGCTTTTGGTAAATACCACGTTAACCCTGGCCTCTTGGCTTTGCATAGCTGCGGACATCCATGATACCTGTGTGCAGAAGCTGGTGTTTCTCTTGTGTTTCATTTAAAGGCTCCCTAACAGGCTCCCAAGCCTCTCACAGAGGAGCTGGCTAAAGCAGAGAGAGGCCGACTCCAGCCCCGCCCTCACATCCCCTAACCCCACCTCCCAGTCCTCTGTCTGGGTGTCACGAGTCTAGCTCGGTCCCTGTGGTGTAGTGGTGCTCCAAGTAGTGTACCCTCTAGTCCCTGTCCTCTACAGACCTGTAGAACCCTACCTGTAGCCCTGCTCCTAGCTGTGCTGTGTGCTGCAAGAGGGCTGCGGTCAACCTCTCTCTGCTTTAACCTCTCGTGAGCTCAGGTAAAAGTACCTTCTGTGTTTCCTCAGGTGGAATCTTTCCAGCGCATAGCTGGGTGTTAATTATAGAACTACCACTCTGATTGGAATCTGGTCTAATGATGATTTTAAGGTGTAGTGTTTCGCTAAGTCAGTTGTGATCCAGTCTACGGTGTATTGCCCTGGAACAACCCTTCACCCTGTGGTGCCGGGGCAGCCAGGGAGGGCGACTTTGCTGATCTTGTCGACTGTCTTGCCACTCTACCAGGAGTCAGGGCTCAAGGCCAACCAGCCGGCGTCGTTCGCGGTGCGTCTGAACGGGGCAAAGGGCAGCATTGACGCCAAGGTGCACAGCCCCTCGGGGGCGCTGGAGGAGTGCGCCGTGTCCGAGCTGGAGCAAGGTGAGGCCTTCGGGGGACGACACACTGATCGCATCCTTCCACGGGGTGTTTTGAACCATGTGAAGATGGGGGGGGGCGGGGCTGTCTTCTGCCTCCCCCCCCCCCCTTTTCTCTTCCTTCTCCTCATCTTTGTCCCCCTCTCCCTCGTTCCTCCTCCCCTCCCCCAGACAAGTATGCCATCCGCTTCATCCCCCGGGAGAACGGCCTCCACTCCATCGACGTCAAGTTCAACGGCAGCCACATCCCCGGCAGCCCGTTCCAGGTGCGCGTGGGCGAGCCGGGACAGGGCGGGGACGCCGGGCTGGTCAGTGCCTACGGGGCGGGCCTGGAGAAGGGCACCACAGGTGAGGCTCTCGCCGACACACCTGGGGCTGTGTGTTGTGTGCACCCCGGCCTCCGTCGACTGGTACTTCCCTTCCTGACGTTGGGTTTCAAGGACGGTCATCGTCTCTGTCGGTCTACCTAAAAAGTCTAGATGTGAAATTCAAATCGACCTTCTCTGACCTCCCTGTGTTGTGTGGTTCCGTCATTCTTACGAGGTCAAGGATCAACAGTGCAGTTTCTACAGAACACCGTGTACTTGCCTGTGTCTAGTCTATCTACCTGCACATATAGAGGGCCACAATCCCTTCCATGTATCCCCCCCCCTCCTGCCCCTCCACCCCAGGACCAGGACAGCAGGGTGGGTGGGAACCATATGGCTGCTTCTTCCACCTCCAGCATGCCGCTCCAACCCTCCCTCTGGTTCATAGCAGATTAGATCAGAGGTGTCTCACGTTACTCCGCTTATTTGTTGTGGATCGTGTCCAAAGCAAAGACTAGGTTGTGGGGGCGGGGGGGGGGGCGGGGGGGGGGGGGGCGGGGTTGAGTCAGTGTTGTGTTGCAGCAGAGAAGAGGTTATTGGACAAACACATGGGTTCGGAATGTAGGTCCCTCGCATCCTGGCAGCGCATTGGTGAGCTTAGCAGTTTCACCGACTATAGGATTTCTTTTTTTTGACGCTGTATTAGAATGCAGCGAAAACCATTCGTGATATGTCACATGACGTTAAATCCTGCTGTTAAATGTGCAGCCCGGCTGAGTAGCCCTCTGTGTCCCAGGATGAAGGAAAGAGACAAGGTTTTATCGTCGGTTTTAAATGGCACAGCGCAATGGTACAATGGTAGTGCTAAAGAATAACAACCTTGTAATGGACCAATCGTAAATCTGCCTTTTTACGATGCTGCCCTGCCCTTATGTCTACTTCAGATACCGTGTGTGTGTATGTGCATGCGTGTCTGTGTCTATGTGCATGTGCAGATGATTTATTTATGCAGCCAGTCAGTCAGCTGCATCTGCTGGCTATCACCTGACTTCCAGATGTCTTGTCACATGGGAGCTACGCTACCAAAACTCTCAAAGTTCAATCTACCAGAGCGACTGAACTCTCACCAGCATTGTCTTATCTGATGAGAATAGAGATCTACGGAAATCCAAGGAAAACACAAACGAAACTGTGTGTGTGTGTGTCTGCAGGTAACAAGTCTGAGTTTGTCATCAACAACTCCAAAGCTGGGCCCGGAGCGTTGGCGCTGACCATCGAGGGCCCGTCCAAGGTCAAGATGGAGTGCCAGGAGTGTCCAGAGGGCTACAAGGTCCACTACACCCCCATGGCCCCCGGAAACTACATGATCAGCATCAAGTACGGGGGGCCCAACCACATCACCGGCAGCCCTTTCAAGGCCAAAGTCACCGGTAAGAAATGCCCTTTGTCTGGTCACGTGATCCGGTAGTGTTTTGGAATCGCTGCCTCCAGCCGGGGTTGTGGAAAACAACCGACAGCGTCAGGAAACGACTTCATATTTCATCGTTTCTCTTCTCACAAGTGGCTCTGCTCGTTCCCCTCTCCTCCACCACTGCTCATCTTCTCCCCCCCCCCCCCATCAGGTCCTCGCCTGGTCGATGTGAACAACGCCAGCGAGACCTCCACCCTGATGGTCGAGCCTTTCGCCAGGTCGTCCAGCGCTAGCTCCAACAGCGCCCTGCCCAGGACGGCCTCAGACGCCAGCAAGGTGCTCAGTCGAGGCCCAGGCCTCAGCAAGGCCTACGTGGGCCAGAGGAGCAGCTTCTCTGTAGACTGCAGCAAAGCTGGTAAGAAGCCTTCTCCTCAGCCTCTCTTAAGACGTAGATGCAAACCAAATTCAGGCAGGCCCCAGTGTGTCTGCATTGATCTCAGTCTTGTCCTCACAACTTCCTTCACTGGGTGCCCTAATGAAAGCCTGTGTTCTGTAATGCTGTGTTGGCTGTCGACTGGTGGTGTGTAGCTGACTGATGTTGATCCCTGTTCACCAGGTAAGAACATGCTGCTGGTGGGGGTCCACGGGCCTCACGTTCCCTGTGAGGAGGTGTTGCTGAAGCACATGGGCAGCATGCAGTACAACGTCAGCTACATCCTCAAGGAGAGGGGGAACTACATCCTGGCGGTCAAGTGGGGGGAGGAGCACATCCCCGGCTCGCCGTTCCACGTCACCGTCCCATAATGCACCGGGGGGGCCGGTGGAGTGGGCCGCACCGCTCCGGGCGCCAACCGAAACGTGTGATTAGTAAGACCATGGAACTGTCTAGAGCCCCAATGTTAGGAATTGACAAATTTGCACTTGGTGACATCTTATACTGTAAGTGACAGGTAAATCCTGGATATTGCATTATCACATTTGACACAACAATGCACATTTTCCAAATTCACTCCTAATAATGGGATTAGCGACAGAATAACAGGATTCACTTTGTCACAATTTAACATTTAAACGAGGAGACCAACTGAACTGGAAGATGTGGAACCGAGAGATTTAATATTTACTACTGATGTTCTGTGTTGTCTTCTTGTACTGTTGTATTTCCACACTTTGACATGATTTGACAACAGATGCCATAGTTGACAACCCATTGCCCCATGTTGTTCAGCTGAACACTGCTCTTTCCTGACTGGTTCTCCTGCAGCGTACTCGACTGTGACATGTTTGTGTGTGTCTGTACTGCGTGTCGAACCAGCCTCAGCTAAACTGACCACCTGGTTCTGCTTGGGGAATGCTCCTGGTTTTGCTGAGCTCTGCTCCAAAAGAGATTGATGTTCCACTGATCTGTACTTCACTGTGAGCATGCAAGAAAGTCCATAGAAATTGAATGATGTTGTGTTGGTGCCATATACTAAGTGCAGATCTTGGGGAAACAGATGCAACTTGGCGGATTTTTTGTGCAACCATATTGCTATTTTGAATATATATATATATATACCTGCTGTCTGACTGGTTTGCAACTTTGTGTTTAAATCTCAGTTGTCTATACGATGTTCATCCACCAGAAACAAGTGCTTCTCCACATGCTTTCTATACACTCTGCACAATCAATTCTATCCTGGTCTTAGACTCTTCTTACACTTTCAGGAATAACGTTTTGTTACTCATGTATGTATACTTCTGATTCTTGTCTCGTCTCAGTGTAGGTTTATGATATCAACGATAGTTTTGATACCCATGGGATGAAAGTATTTTGTAATAAGTATTTTAAAAGACGAAACAAAGTCACACTTCTTTTTGTATTGGGTGATCGAATGTGAAAAACATTAATTGATCTATATCCCGTATGATGTAGATCTTGTACATTGATGTACGATAATAAAAGCAAACTGGAAATAAAGTTGAAAAACTTCATTTTGCTTGTGGTTTTTACTGTGTGGGATGAAGTGGTCAGTGTTTGGTTATCAGTGCTGTGACAGGCATATCCCCTGAGCTCCCAGGCCAACAACACTATAGTCATGTAGGGATGTCCTTAAGTAGCCTCACACCAAAACCTTTTAACAAATACTCAGAGACAGGATGTTGAATCTGCAGGGGCAGGAAGGCTGAGTGGCCAGGCGACTGCAGAGGACCAGTCACAGACAAGTAAATGTCTGTTGTTGATGCTGCTAAAATGGTTGGTTTTGTTCTCGTTTTTTCCCTTCAACAACAAAAGCATCCTTTTTATTGTGAATGAATCCCTCTTCTGCTATCCTACTTGTTGACTGAAGGGTAATTGGTGAATGAATGGATCTTCTGTCCAGTTACACAATAACAGCTTAGGCCTGGAAACTCTTTATAGCTTCCTGGTTTTATTTTTGTTAATGATAATTAACTGAAATGTAGGGGGGGGAAAGAATTATGGAATTGTGGACGTAAATGGCTCATCCTGCCTGTAGAGAGTTGGGGTTCTGTAATCCAGTCATTCCATTTGTAGTGCAATCACCACCAAGTCTTGGTCTTTCACGACATGGCATATTCATCTAGACTTATACTGCCATCATCTGGACAAACGGTACAACACCATCCATTTAAATGAATGGGTGTCCTATATGTCCTTGGTTCCTCACCTACCCAGGCCTGAGGATACAGGAACAGGATATGGTAACTGAATCGGTCGTCCACCAGAAAAGAGATTCTCCCTTTGTTTCAACCGTGCCTGTGCAGATGAAAGAAACCAGATCAAGTGTAGGCGCAGCGCTAGCCCATCGAGATGCACGCCCTCTACTCTGGTTGGGTGACCCGAGAAAGGGAGGGAGGGAGGGCAACATACCACTCTTAGGTTTCCCAGCAGCTCCTGTGTTGTTGTCTGTGGAGCTGCAACCAAGTGCTTCAGCTCCTCCACGGAGGGGGTCCTACTAGCCAGCTCTGCTCTCGGGACAGGCGAGCCATCCTCACATCCTGATCTGAGGGAATGCTAAGTTCTGTTGAACGCAATCGACAAGCCTGTAGTCCAGAGACTGGGGAGTGAGAATGAGGAACCTGCTGACCACCCAGAACCAGAACTGCTACCGCGAGCAGATTGAGAAGGAGACCTACACGCGGCTGGCCTGGAAGAGTCGCTACAGCCACCAATACCCCACTGCCTTCATCTCACGCAAGACCAGAGACCTTGGGCTTCCCAAACTTCAACTCCCAGAGTCCTCCAGGACCGGGCCTGCCCTCCCCCCGGTCCTGAAGCCAGGGGAGAAGAAGAGAGAGGTGCCTGCTCCAGTGGTGGTGCAGCGGTCCCTCAGCGAAGCCCCCCTGATGAGACCGGTGACCCCCCAGACCACAGCGGACCTGTACCAGGGCTTCTCCAAGGAGGGTAAGGGGCGCACCCTGTACCTGCACAGACGCACCCAGAAAGGCCCAGAGGAGAAGTTTGACTATCCTCTCCTGTCCTCCTGGGAATACGGCTGGAGACTGGGTGAGATATTACAGCCTTTACTCATACTATGTCAGTACCATTTGAAAGTGATCAGAAAGTGGGACTTACTTGTGATATGTGCGACGAGTCACTTTCATAGCTTGATCGAGGAGACATTCAAAGGATTAGTCAATGATATCTCACATGCTGTTGCAGTTGCTTACATCTTAGTGTTTTATCGTGAAGTACGATAATGCTATCAAAACAACTCAAACGTTGTGTTCCTAGGTGACTATGAACAGGATTACAGATCTCCGACCAACGGGAAGTCAGGAGTGGTGAGGAACACTTTCTACGCGAGGAATGGGATATTCAATTTTCCAACAGCGACTGATCGTCTTGGGTAACAAGCTGAACAGCCTTCTCTTTCCTGCTGTTTTGGCCTTGTTATCACTGAACTCAAACAAAAAGCAATTCTCTCCAAATAACGAGTATGACAGTTTAAGTTGTTCGGTTTTTATAACTGATTATTCAAAAAGTGTCTTATAAAGTTGTTTATTTCAATGACGTGCGTTAAATGGCCTTCCTAAGTGGCTGAATGGTTAGTGCATTTTGAAAAGTCAAAGATCCCACATGCTTTGTGTTGTGGCATTACAGCATTCATCATGATAAGACAGGTCAAAGCTGCAAGCTAACATGAGACAGAAAACAGAGACTCTTACAGACTGTCTCCTAGCAACAGGAAAACAGACACCTGAAATCTTCTGGTTTATAATTAACAAGGCCAGTCAGTGTTTCATCTCTCCTGGTTATAAATGACCTGGACTGCTTTCTCTTACTGGGTCACATGACTGCAGGCTTCAGGTGAGACAGTGGGGTACAACAAGCTTTCCTCAGACCACCACTGTAGCCTCTCTGTTCTCTCAGTGGCCCTGAATTGTTCGACCCCAGAAAGGATGACAGGGTCTACTCACTTCAGAGCAGCTCTTTGAGAGAAATGTATTGTGTCTATGTTGTCTCTGATTCACACACCAAAGGCTGAAAGGGTGAGCAGGACTTTTACCTGGTGGAATTACAGTGATGTTTTTACTACATCCAAATGTCTCTGTAAATGTATTTGACTGCAGGAACTAGATCTGCACAGGTACTGCACAGGTACTGCAGCACAGGTTGGATTGAATGAAGCCTCAAAAAAGAGCACTGGAGCAAAGCGAAACACTACAGCAGAAACACTACAGTAGAAACACTACAGTAGAAACACTACAGTAGAAACACCTCCCCACAGACACACTACAGTAGAAACACCCCCCACAGACATACTTCCACAGGTGCTCCATCAGCCCCCTCTGCCTCTCCTCTGGGCTGCATTCACAGTGATGCACACTGGGAAATGGTCACTCACCAACAGTGCCTGAAACCAAACCAGAAAGCACAGTGATGAGGCAAACCCCCTTTGCTCTAACATACTAAACAGTGAGCAATGTGGAAAGACAAACGGTTGGCCACAGTTGGCACTAGAGAAGTCTGTGTTGTGTTACAAGAAAACTGCAAATGCTCTTGCAGAAACAGAACTGTGGAAATACTCTAATATCGGAAGGTCTAGGCTTCCGTTCTATATCCCTTACTAGTCTGGCTGAACTAGACCAGCCTGTGTCTCTGAAAGCTGTGTTCCTGATATACAGTGCAGTAGTTCCTGAGTGTTTAAAGGTGTGATTGGGTCGGCTGCAGGACTGCACCTGTTGCTCTGTGAGGTGATACTCTCGTCTGAAGTCAAACACCTCCAGAGAGGTGGGCTCCACCACCCGGGTCATCTCCTCACCATGCAGCACCACCCTGCAGACAGAGGAGGCTGCATCAACCAGCCTCAGATCTGGATGGCCTGCATACAGATCTGTATGGCCTGCATACAGATCTGTATGAATAATCATTGACATACGGTGTGCTTGAGTTAGTATTGGAAGTGTATGAAACTGTATATTAACTCAGGGAAGAGGAGATTCCCCAGACAGACAAAAACCCAATTCCAACTGCAGCTGGATGCAAAGGTGGAGGAGAGGGAGGAGGATGAGGATGAGGAGTGGAGACCACAAGAGACTTTCCCCCCCAACCCCGACGAGAGCGAACCTGTCATAGGCACAGCTGGTGGACTCCTTCACTGTGGTGTCGATGTTGTCGCCTGTCAGCCACAGGAAACTGCTGTTAGACCTCAGGCGGATGTTGGCCCACTCCCTCCGAGGTACGTAACCGCACGCCGCATTAAAGTCCCCTATGATGAGGTAGTTCTGCAGAACAGATCAAACCGGATAAAGAGCTTGAAAAGAAAAGCCTGATTTAGAAAACCACGTGTTTTCGCCAGGTGGCTGTGAGCTGCGGGCTGAAGGTGAGACAGTCTGTGCTAAATGTTTGAGGAACAGAACCCTTTCATTCACTGAGAGATCAGCCTCTCGTTTCAGCTTGGCTCTTGATACAGAACGGCTTAAACGCACTGATACAGATAATCCACTGCACAATAAACACACAACAGACCTCTCATTGTTAGAAAATGGTCTGCATGAATATTAAATAACTTGTTTCGCCTTGGTTCATTCGAGTTAGAATCTTTTGTACTGTAGTGTTCTAGAACATAAGGGCTACAAATAGCTAGTGTCAGAGATGGGAACTGCACAATAGATTCGCTTCTAAGAACGGCCAGTATCCAGTATCCAGGACAGTTTGTGCTGATTATGGAGTAGCAGAGCAGTCCTTTCAGGTGTCTGTCTTAGTAGTGTACCTCAGAAGTCCATCGTTGGTCCACATCCTGGAAGACATCATAGAGTTCATCTATCTCTCTCACCGCGGCATCTGGGGTGGTGTGGATGGGGATGATCACAAAGTCTTTCACTTCTGAGATGAGAGAGGGAGGGGCACATCTCCCATGAACATCTTTAAAGATTCAAGCATTTAACATACACACTGGTCATTTGGTCTAAGCACACAGTGGACTGTTCGAGCCCTCAGCAGACCTGTAAAGATAACTGAAGAGGTCAACTGTTCTTTAGCTTTGATATCACTACTGAACAAATCGAATCCTTCTGAAAGTGGCAACCCGGCTTCTGTCTCTGTTACTTGACCTGTCTTGGGGGAAGAGAACCAGACAACGAAGGGTTCCCTGGAGAAGGCGTCCACGTCCCCAGCCTGGGTGTCAGGGTACTGGTACGCTGACTTGACAGACACCAGCCTCTGCCTGTGACACAGAACAGACAACACACGGACAGAGCGCAGGGATCAAACACCAGTTCACAGCCACCTCCGGAGGCCTCCTCGCAAGGACCGGGTCCCCAGCGGGAACTGACCTGTAGATGAAAGCATACTGCTCCTTGTAAGACTTCCGTCCCAGCCTCTCACTGATGATGTAATTGTACTCTGCCCTCCTGGACCTGTACCTACTGCAAGGTACAAAAGAAGAGAGTTTTACTTGCTAGTGTTGGCTATTTGTTATACAGGCGATACAGGAAATGTGAAAAACCAATGGAAGAAGCAATGAGACGATAACAAAATGACATTCTTCCTCTTGTGACATAGGGGATACATGCTTATTGAGTTGTTTTGTGTATGTACTGTGTGTAGATTAATACTTTTTGCATACATGATTGCAGGATATTTGATTGTTTGTATTTGATTATGTATTGCAGTTTTGCTTGCATTTCTTTGTGGGTTTGATGGGAGGGACTTGAGGAGGTTGCAGAGGAGTGATTGGACATCCTCACCTGTTGCTGGGGAGTGATTGGACATCCTTACCTGTTGAGGCGTGTCATCAGCTGAGGGAAAGCAGTCCCACTGGCGTCTTTGATTTCCATGATCAGCATGATGTCACAGCGAGCAATGATCTGCATTGCAGAAAGTTCTCTTTTTAAGAAGACTGACCCAATCCTGTTTGTCATAACTTATCTAACATAATTGGTATACATGAAACAAGCTTGAAACTGCACTAGTTCCACCAATTATTTCAGATCAGGGACATATCTTAACAGTAACTAAAACAGGATAGCACAGATTGTCCATCGTCGTGGGAAACAAGGCATTCTCTATTTCCCAGCTTGCTATTTTCTGCTAACCTTTAAATGACACTTTCAGTTCTCCATTTATTGAGATTCATTCAGAATTTCTATTATGAAAATGTAGCTGTAGACTATTATATTCTGTTGCATTATGCAAAGTATTTTCATACTAAATATACAGTAACCTCTTGACAACTTCACTAATACTCCTCCTAATGAGAGAATGACTTTAGAAACTTTGAGTTCAAGAAGTTCTACTGTAGTAATGCAATGGGCTAGAATTGCAAAGGTTGCTCTGTTTACTCAGTGCCAAGTGCAAAGGTCGTTCTGTTTACCCAGTTGAGGAATAATTGCCATGGGCATGTACCGTTAACATAGTTTGCGAAACAGGAATGTATTGGAGCAGCCAACTACTGGTTAGTTCACAGCCTTTCCTTCACTTATAATAGATTCAACATCCATGCATTGTTTTAAAAACACATCCTGCCACAGACATAAATAAAGATGTCCAGAAACACAATATTTACACACATAACACAGACTTTGCGTGTTACATCTCGGTTCTGTTCAATGGGTTTAGCTTTAATGAATGATTCACAATACACAGTATTAACAGGTGGAGCACATCTGACGTACTTACATCTAGAATCACATCTACCACCTCAGTCCTCTCCATCTTCCTCTCCCCGAAGGACTGGATGTTAAAAGAGCATATCTTCAGGGAGGAGACCTCACCGATGGACAGCAGGGCCAGAGCAAACCAGATGCCTGCCATTATTGACACAAAAGCAGCACTGTTCTGACCAGGTTTGACTGAGGGGTCACCAGTACAGTGGCTGATGAGGGACAGTTATAGGCTTGGCTGTGTGACTCCCAGCACCTGACCTGCATGATCTTTCAGAGGAAACCACCTCCTATTCTCAGTTCTATTTTTTACAAAGATTTTGGGTATCTGACTACTCTGCGGTTCCTGCTGCCTGTGACAGAGAGGTCACAGAGTACTTAGACAGACGCCCACACTGGTAGGAAATGTTTGGAGTGTTTGTATATTATATATATGAGTCAGGTGGCTGAGCGGTTAGGGAATCGGGCTAGTAATCTGAAGGTTGCCAGTTCGATTCCCGGCTGTGTCAAAAATGACGTTGTGTCCTTGGGCAAGGCACTTCACCCTACTTGCCTCGGGGGAATGTCCCTGTACTTACTGTAAGTCGCTCTGGATAAGAGCGTCTGCTAAATGACTAAATGTAATGTAAATGTAAATATATTGATGTCTTCAACAATGGAAAATGTATAGCGGCAGTCACACACGAGGTTCACATCTCATCTCTATAAACTTTCTGTATGGTTGAGATGAAATGTAGAGCCAAATTAGAACTGCAATCTGATACAAAAACCTTCTCTGAATAAAAAATAAAATAGGCCTGCACGTTTTCAAGTTGAACAGGCCATCTCTTTAACTAGGTCTAAACGTCAATCAAAGTATGCTTTGAGAGCGGTTTAATTTAACTGTCCTTTATGTATAACAGTTCACATGAACATAGATTTACTCTGATATAATTATAGTGATTGCTCTGAAGCTATGTTAGATCATACTCTGTAATGATGCAATTAATTACCTCTATTCAACCGACTCTGCTGATGCGATCAAAGAGAATAACTTATCAAGGCAATTTAATGGGTACTCAGCATAGTTACAATACGGCATCATAAGTATAATCTTTCTTTGAGGATACATAAGCTACTTTTATCCGACAATGAGACTTTGATATTATTTTTAGTCGGCAGTCAAGAAAATTACATATCCACGCGCGTTCCCTTCCCCTTTAAGGCAGTTGAAAGGTTCTTGTATATTTCGCAAACACTGTTTCT
Source organism: Thaleichthys pacificus (assembly GCA_023658055.1). NCBI lineage: Eukaryota > Metazoa > Chordata > Actinopteri > Osmeriformes > Osmeridae > Thaleichthys > Thaleichthys pacificus. The sequence continues at coordinate 14,516,149 of CM042868.1, forward strand.
AATCTCTTCTACCAGTGAGTCAGATGAAGATCAAAATGCACCGATGAAAATTACGGTGTTATTTCAGACGGAGCACAGACGGATATTCATGTTCATTGGATCAACAGAAGTGTTCCTTCGTTAGTGCCTGAAGACGAGAGGTAAGATAGGTTTTGAACATGCACAGCGCAAGCTATTTATTTAAGTGTTACAGTAGTATGAAAGCTCCATTGTCACAAAATGGATATAGCCTCTACTGGAGATAACATGAATATCTACATTACATGACCTAAACCGATTGAACAGTTTAGCAAAATAGCATTCGGTACTTTGTCATTTCCAGTTGTTCTTGGGTCAGTGAACGCATCACCTGGCATGTTTCTATATAGGTCACGTTCTACCAGGTTTATTAATAGGCTACAACCACTGCAATGTGCTTTTCAGGTTGATTATAGCTGATGAGGTCTATTTTCGTTCCACTATGGTAGCGCAGTGATGCTCTTACGCAACAGAATGTAGCGGGGTACTATAACAGACACACTAACAGATCAATCCTTTCCTCGGTGTATGATATAATCTTGTGTAATGTATAATCCTTGTTAAATGCATTAAAAGGCATTGCTTATTTTTCATATTATGGGTGTACCGCCGATGTTTTACATTAAAGGCCCTCTTCAAAGGACCCGCTGAGACTCACCCTCGGACCCACTTGGTTTGCCACAGTGAATTGAAAGAATATCGGATCTATGTAGAGCACTTCTCTGTTTGTCTCTGTGTATCCTGTGGCATGCACAGATTGATATTTCATGCTTCCATTATGCTGGTTATCGCTCCCTCCTGCCCCTCTCTCTCTCTCTCTCTCTCTTTCTCTGCCTCCTCCTCTCTCTCTCTCTCTCTCTCTCTCTCTCTCTCTCTCTCTCTCTCTCTCAGTCTCTCTCTCTCTGCCCCTCAGTCTGTCTCTCTCTCAGTCTCTCTTGACCAGTTATTATAGTCTCTCTTTCAGTTACAGCCCACTGCGTCAGAGTGATTCTGAGATTGTTGGTAAAGGAATATGCACTGCCTTCCTGGGCACTATAAGAACTGCTTATTGCAGCAAATAAGAGTCCAGTGAAGGCTACACTGGCTACTGTATTCCCTGAGAGACTGTTGTTGCCGGCTGGCTGTCTGGCTGCAGTGGTGCTCTCCTCAGGGTCCACACACATGAGTGGCCTTGGCTGCTATGGACTGACTGTATAGGTTGTGACAGCATTCCAAGACTGCAAGGGTTGACATCACCAAGCGCTCTGCCTCTTGGTGCATTGCAAGATTCGGTCTTTCCTCTTCTTTGTCTGTCCCTGTGACATGGTAATGCAGACACCGCATCCTTTTAAATGGTGCTTTATTGGTTATGTGTATAGTACCTACTGTACTGACATTCCTATTCCTGTGGTGTCCTCCAGGGGAATCTAGCCATGGACCTGGATGTAGTGAACATGTTTGTCCTAGCTGGAAGTACTCTAGCCATCCCCATCCTGGCATTTGTGGCTTCCTTCATGCTCTGGCCAGCTGCCCTCATCAAAGTTTACTACTGGTAAGGAAAAGAAAAACGTCAACTGAGAACAACAACAAAAAGATCAGACATGCTTGAATGTGTTTTTGTGGGGGAGTTTGAATTAGAGTTGAACTGGGTAATTGAAGGTTTGTGGTTTGTTGTGTCAATGTGCAGTGTTGTATAATAATTAGCCTGAATTGATAACACCCCATGAAAGTTGACCTTTAACTTCCTATCCGTTTCACCTGCTTATCATTTGGGCTAAAGGTAATGGCTACACACACGTGCAAACACTCGTGAACACACACACACACACAGTCATATAGGCAGACAGTGTACAGTAAGTGGGACCTTACGCACACTGCCTGGTGGACCATGACTAGGCAGAGTGAGGCAGTAAACGTCTTCACTGCTCCCGTCTCTAAGGAGGCTCTCTGGACCTGGTCGAGCTTGACTCACTCCTTCAAGGTCAGTTAGGATCATAATGAAACCTCGTCATGCTCAGTGCCATGAGGGGTCCCTCAACGACAGAGTCAGCCGAGCTGAAACCATAACACAGAAGCAGTGCCTGAGGGAGAAGGGGAAAGATGCTGCAGCAGCAGTTCACTTGAAGCACTGTGTTGTGAAATGCTCGGGTCACGGTTCCCTATTGAACGGCTCCATTCCCTCTTTCGTTCTGCCCTAGGTACTGGCGGAGGCGGCTCGGCCTCAAGGTGGATTATGTCGACTGCGGAGGTTACCGGTTCTGTTACTCCCACAGAGGCAAGCCGGGGGCCGGCCGGCCCTCTATACTGATGCTACACGGCTTCTCAGCCCACAAGGACATGTGGCTGTCTGTAGTCAAGGTACTATCACAGTCCTTCACAGTCCTATGCTTCTGGCCATCATGGCCTGTGCATCATAATAAACAGCATTTCGATTGCCTGGGTTGTTGTTGGAGTTTTGAACTGTGTGATTCTTGTGCATTTCTGCTCTTTAGTTTCTCCCGAAGAACATGCACGTGATATGTGTTGACATGCCAGGGCATGAGGGGACCACACGAACCAGTGCGGTAGACTACTCCATCGAAGGCCAGGTCCAAAGGATCCGCCAGGTAGGGGGCTCATCTTTCTCGTCTCATCACTTCCTGCTCTTGAAACAAAGCTTCCCATAGATCACAATGATCTCCAACGGGCATTGTTCCTTACCTGTGTTGTATACCAGGATTTCTTGATGTAAGAGCATCCCCTGACTATTCAAAATGCTACTTTGTCTCTTGAGTAGTTTGTAGCGAGCTTCCGTCTGAACAAGAGGCCTTTCCACCTGGTGGGTACATCCATGGGTGGAAACGTAGCTGGAGTGTATGCTGCCCGCTTCCCCACGGACCTCTGCAGTGTCACTCTCATCTGCCCGGCAGGTAAGGAAGCTTGTGAATGTTCAAGTTTTCGACGAATGGTCTAGCTGAATCCTAGTCATGTGATACTATAAGGAAGCTTGGGCAACAACAGTTTATTGTCAATATCAACATGAAGCTAGAATACGTGCCACATGTCGACACGAGTTTACTACTGTTATAAGATATTTGACACTGAATTTCCCTGTCATAAGGAACAACTACAATGCAGCACTGTGTGGTCATCTCCCCAGGTCTTGAGTACCCGATCGAGAGTAGGTTTGTGGCACGTCTCCGTGAGCTGGAGAAGAACCAGAACAGCCAGGACATCCCCCTCATCCCCTCCACCCCGGAGGAGATGGAGGAGATGCTGAGGCTCTGCTCCTTCGTCCGCTTCAAGATCCCCCAGCAGGTACCCAGGACGTCCGCAGAGTGAGAGGTTTTCGGAAAGGATTGAAAAGGACTGAAAATCAATCGTCATTACGCGTGTCCCCTACTTAGCGAGGACATAGAATTGACCTCTGGGATGCGGAAGGCATCATTGCTTCCCCTCCTACAGTACCTCCAACCCTCCATCCTCCTCGGCTGTGCTAAACCTATGCTGCTCTATGTATTTTTCTCTTGTGGGAAAGTTGAAGTGAAGCAAAGGACCTTCATATTTGTCTGTTCCGTAGAAAAGATAAGAGCTCAGCTGTTTTTTTTCCCCCTCTTTTTTCATCCCAGATCCTCCAGGGATTGGTGGATGTGCGAATCCCCCACAATGACTTCTACCGAGAGGGTCAGTGGGTCCACTGGAATTACTGATGATAAAATACATTAGTCAACAGTTACAGAATCAGTCCATCAAAATGATTGTCCTAGTTATGTTCCGTATGACCTATTTGGAACGGAATTGATTTGTGTGCGTGTGAATGGATGTTTCTAAACTATTCATGAAGGGAATGGTGTCCTCTTCTCTGTCTCTCCTCAGTTTTCATGGAGATCGTGGGAGAGGAGTCTCGACATTCTCTACAAGCGAACCTGCGCCTGATCACGGTGCCTGTGCACGTTATTTGGGGGAAACACGATCAGGTAGGATCAATTGACAACTCTTAACAGAGGAGTGAAATAATAGATTTCATTTGACTTTCTTTTTTCATTCTACACCTAAGAAATACAAAACAAATGCATATCTCTAGTTAAGTGTGCATCTGATAACTCCTCATCCTCCTTATAGGTAGTAGATGTATCAGGGGCCACAGTGCTGAAAGAAGCCATTCCAGGTTGCCAGGTGGACCTTCTGGACAACTGTGGTCACTCTGTTGTGATGGAGCGACCTCGCAAAACGGCCCAGCTAATCATGGACTACCTGAACTCTCAGCACAACACACGCAGAAACAAGAAACTCTCTTGAGGCGTTCCCTTGTACCACTGCACAAATGCTGTTATTTATTTTGTAAATAATTTAGGTAGAATATTTTTGTAATTCAGTCCAGACTCAGGGACTAAACCCGCATCACCCGGCCCACCGTACTGTCTACTTACCTAATTTTTCAGTTTTCTAAGTTAAAGGTTGTGGCAGCCAAATGATTTATATGGATACAAATCCATATGGATACTGATCCGAGTTTTGTGTTCCATTCCTGTTACACTACAAGGTATAACAATGTGAAACTTGATTTATTTTACTGACAACCCAGTTTAGAAATGTCTTCTCAGAAGAATTGTAGAAGAGAACAGTATATAAAGCACTTATATTTTCCCCATGGTGTCATGTAAAAGAAAACCCTAACATTAAGCACTAGCACATAGAACTACCTTAGTACATTTCTATTGTGCCCTAAGCAGTGGCAACCAATGCACAAAACATATTATCAATGTCAGTATATTCCAAGTTCTTCTTGTTTAATGATTTATGTCACTTCACAAGAATACTGATACTTAATTGTCAAATACATCCTTTTTAGAATTATATCTCCTTGTCATCCATTTATTTCGGATTTTTTACCATCACAAATTGTATGTGAGTTCAGCTGTTTTCAGATTCAGATATAACAGTGTGATCATGAGAACAGTGCGAAGTTGTGGGCAGAGGACTAGAGGTGGTTTTGTCCTACTTCATCGCTAGGTGGCGATATAGGCCTTCTAGAGCCCTTGTTTACAAGTTGTCTTGCGCACGCGCACCTGGAGGACAAACACGTGGGCGGGGGTCAAGAAGCAAGCAAACTTGCTGGCACTCGTTAACATTTTAATGCGGATTCTGACAAAGAAAGCATATTTGTGGAATTGGTGAGTATAGCAGTACAGTTAGACATATTTCGTTGGATATTTTCGTGGCGTGGAATGGTAATATTTAGTCTCACTAACTAGGTAGCATCTAGCTAGCTAGCATACTTACCTCCACATGCATGACGGATATAGCTTGTCTAACGTGGTATTAGCAAACACAAGGTTGAGTTATTACATAATGAATGTTAAATAAGTGAACGTTTACCTAGTCCAGCCAGCTAGCTACAGTCCTGTTCTGACTTGAGTGGTTGAGCTAGCAAATAACGCTGACGACCTAAATTCGCTACTTGTTTGTTTCAAGGCCAAGAGGACACGATTGTAACCTTAATAGAATGCGGCGCGCTGGCAAAGTGGAGGGACCTGCAACTTACGAACGTGTTGTGTACAAAAACGCATCAGTATACCACTATATGAGGATTTCCTTGTAAGTTTTAACTTTCCCATGATCTGAAATGTTGTGTCCTTTATTGTTACCTTTCAGAACTGGCAACCAGCAGATGCTGCGCTAGCGTATGTGTAAAGTTAGGGTTAGCTTATATTATTGCGCGTACAGTAGCAAAAAATGACAACACCGGCACTGACAACTTCCTCATGTGTGTTCATTTAGTAGATTTGTGTCAATTTAAAACAAAGGCTAGCATGATCACCTGGTTGTACACCATACATGCACCTACAGTCATGACTGTTCAAGTATACATCAATCTATTATTAGAGAATTGGAAAATGAAAGCACCAGACTCAGTGCGGTCCAACTGAAGCAGCTGATCATCACTGGCCTCAGAGATTTGTATGGAGAGGTAATGTAGCATTATGTTCAGCCCTTGTCATGACACTTCGCAGTATTGAAATGATGCACTTGAAGCACTAAATGATGTTTATACGGGGCACCCTCATCCCGTTTGTAGGTTGGAGCAGCATCACCTTTTGACCTGTTGAAATTTGATGAGAAGACATTAACTGCCGTGCTTCGTGTTTGCAACAGGTAATTGCTTCACCTGCAATTAAATGAGTTAACCTTTTTGCTCATCTATTAAATGTGTACACTACATTTACTGTTGTGGCCCTTTGTCTCAGTGGCTTTGTGAAGCTGTGGAGCGCCCTGACGTTTCTGGGATTCTATAAGAATGAACGGTGTGCTTTCAGAATCCTTCAGGTAGGCTGTAATAATGCTGCCAACCATCACGTACTAATCTTAAAAGTATTCTATAGACAGCAGTTAACAATAAGTGACCATGAATGAGCCAACATAAACGATTGAGACAATTATGCAATGATGTGAATCTTTTTGGGTCTATCAAAGGCATACCTGAACTTGTCTCACTGGTCTCCCTAGGTGTCTCCTTTCCTGCTAGCTCTGTCTGGAAACAGTCGTGAACTAATTCTGTAATCGGGAATCTGGGTGGAAAGAAGAACACTTGGGAGAGGAACCAAAATGCAAAGAATGAACAGTATTTGGAGAAATGTCATATCCAAACAAAGGTGCTCATCCTTCAACTGTGCTGAAGCCAGGGGATCCACCAACCCCCTTACGTGTTTACTTGGTAGCCGTCACCTCTATGTTGGCGAGCGGGCCTCGCTGACCAAGGCCTTCAGTGCCACAGATGTGGCGGTGTTCGCTGAGCTGACAGGAGACACCAATCCCCTCCACTTGGACCCGGTGTATGCCAAGACCACATCTTTTGAAACTCCCATCGTTCACGGCGTGCTGATAAACGGGCTCATATCGGCTGTACTGGGGACTAAGATGCCTGGCCGAGGCTGCATATTCCTCTACCAGGAAATCCGCTTCCCTGCTCCTCTGTACATTGGAGAGGAGGTTCTGGCTGAGGCGGAGGTGAAGAAGATTAAGATGTCATTTGCCTTCATAGCAGTCACCTGCTCTGTGAAAGACAAAGTGGTAATGGAGGGAGAGGTGATGGTGATGATGCCAGAGGACAAACAAACACCATGAGAAGAGGGATAAGGATTTCGGTTATTTCAGTTGCACTTTCTAAATATATGTCGATAACTAAAATCATTTGTGTGGGGTGTGTGTGTGCGCCAACCATCTTTACATGGAAACCTACGAGTAGTTTGGGGTCATACAATGTTTATTGTTTTATTAGATCTGGTCAATTAAGGACGGAGGTCCAAAGATAAGACATTTGAGATGTGAAATGAGTTATGTGTAGGGGATGAGGTTAAGAGATGTGTGTGTGTGTGTGTGTATGCATAAGAGACCTAGGTAATAGAATCATACTAACAAAAACAAAAAAACACCCCAACATCACTTACACAAGTTTAGTCTGTTAAACCTAGTATATTTCTTCATTAAATAAATTGAATTGATTGAACCTTGAATATTTGTGTGATTTTTTATGACCAATATAGTATTCAGGGATGTAATTAACCTGTAAAGTAGGTTATAGGTTATTTTGTTTCAGTTTCTTTTTCTAAAAAATGGATTGAAAATTCCTAGTCGAATGTCTCCACCTTCAGGGCGGGGAGCTGCTACGTAGCCTCATTAACCACGTTGAACGAGAGAGTCGGAAGCCATCCAGCCTGTCCGTCCTGTCACTGGCACAGTGCAGCTCACGATATCACTGAAAGATCAAGCTACGTAGTTAACTAAACATTTAGTCGAATTTAAATATAACCGCCTGTCATTTTTTTAAGTGCGGCCTCATTGTGGTTGTACCTATGTCGGGATGGCGTTTTTGGAGAAGCCCTTACCTGGAAGGGTACTGTTGGATGATACAGTTACTCTGACCGCGGTGATCGAAGCGAGCCAGAATTTACAGTCACATACGGTAAGCGAGCGAAATGGTGGAAGGCGCAATAGCAAGCTACCGTTAATTTCCATAATGTCAATATCTGCCTCACCATTTTATCGAGTCACTAGCTGAAGAGGATATGCATAGCTAACAGTAAGATAGCTTGCCAATCTTGTTGACACAAGTTTAGCTGTGACTCAGTGTGAGCAAACCGACGCTCAGTCATGTAAAATAGCATGCTACTGCTAGCAGAGGCCATTTGGATGCTTTGAAGTCAAACTAGCTCCTAATACGTCAACTTGCTACTCACGATTTGTTTAATAAAATGCTGTAAATGTGTTATATTTGTTTCTTATCAGCAATCACCCCGCCAGAATGTTGTAAATGTTTTGAATGTGTAGCTAGGTAGAAGCTAGTGGTAGCTTGCTAATTTTCTAGTTGAACTTGAATACAGCGTTTTGTTTTGACAGTATTACAGCTGGTTCCTATCATATGACGCTGTTCATCACCGGTCCGATAAACGTAGCTATTAGCTGGCAAGGGAAGTGCTGGTGAAATGATAACTGAGACGTTTAAATGTACGACCATACAAATAGGGTAGAGCCTCGGATCAATAATGTGAAATATCTAACCTAGGGCAAAGCTAAATCACATTATCACAGAACACATAGTCAAGATTGCTTTTGACTTTGAGGTAGACTAGAAAAATAGACTGATGATTTTGTCTAACCTATAGGGCCCACTGTGTTTACTTTGAAGAAAGGAAATAATTCCCAGATTAGATTCATTATAAAAACACCTCATGTAATGTTCCAATTCCCTCAGTACTGTTGCTGGTCCAGGACCGGATTATCTGAAGAGGTTTAAGTCAGAACTTTGGACTTTTGCCGTGGCTTGGTTCAGTTACCTTCCTTTCACACATCCTTTTGTTGGTCAACAGGATATACAATTTGTCTACGCTGTGAAACAGTCTAATTAAAACTGACCTTTGAGAAACATTGTGTAGGAGTAACATGAGTTCTTAGTCTTGGCTTCTTTGTCTGTTTGAACAACGCCCGTGAGCAAAAAGCAGTAATAAAGGTTGGGTTGATTCATAACCATCATGGACCAGTCACGTGAAAATAAGTAATCAAGAATAAAAGTATGAGACGACACTTCATTATTCATAAATGTTAATCTACGTTATCGCTTCTGTCTCTTCCTCTTCCAGGAATACATAATCCGCATACAAAGAGGTGTTTCTTCAGATAACAGTTGGCAGGTAAATGAGAACCAGTTTCCTCATGAAAACATCAGTAACTAGTCTGGGGAGTTTTTGTTTTACATATTATGCCCATCACTGTTTAATGTTTCTTTTTATTGCAGGTCATTCGCAGATACAGTGATTTTGACATGCTGAACAATAGTCTGCTGGTAAGAGCTCTACTGTTTACCATGACAGACGTACTGTCCTCCCTGGAAATTGTATTTCTTTTTTTACAAAATGCCTAAGTTGCATTGTTCAGGGGAAGCTCTGTTTTTGCTGAGGTTTTACAAGCGAATTTCCTGTGGAGTTCATTGTTAGGATCTCAGATTCCACACTGTTAACTCTCTTACTATGTGTCTCTCTAGTTCCACACACACACACACACACACACACTCTCTTACTCATCAACTTTCTCCCTTCTCCCCAACTCTCAGGTCTCTGGCATTAACCTGCCTCTCCCGCCTAAGAAGCTGTTAGGGAACATGGACAGAGAGTTCATAGCAGAGAGACAAAGAGGACTCCAGGCCTACCTAGACTTCATTACCCAGAACCATGTGCTCTCCAGCTGTGAACTAGTAAAAAAGTTCCTGGATCCTAATAACTACTCTGCCAACTACACAGGTCTGTATAACTAATACCCAGTAATGGGTACATGAACACATGAACATTTAGAAGAAAAAAAAGAATGTTAACCTAGATGAGTAAATTGGTTTCTTTAGATGCACCATTTCTTAAGAGATTGCTTCACTGAACCATACATCCTGTTGCAGAAATCGCCTTACAGCAGGTGTCCATGTTCTTCAGATCAGACCCAAAGTGGGAAGTTGTGGAGCCTTTGAAAGACATTGGTAAGACAGAACATAAGATCCCCTTTGTCAGGATCAAACTGATGTAATGAAATCTCTCCCTAGGTCATGAGTCCTCCATGTCATGTCCTATTAGGAGATAAATATGACAAATAGCATTTTATTAGTATTATAATGCTTCATCAAATGAAGTCGGATTGAAATGTGCTGCTAACTATTAGTAAGGAGGTCAAGTCTTTACCTTGAAGTGATTTAATGAGTGTGACAGGGTAAATTGATGTTATGTATCTTTCCCAGACAATTGTCTACATGCACATGTTTGTCAGCCAAGCTGTCTATGTATAACAAAGTGTTGATGTATGCAGGATGGAGGATACGAAAGAAATATTTCCTTATAAAAAACAAAGATCTACCAAAGGAACGACAAGTATTAAGTTGGGTAAGTGTCAAGTCATTTCTTGACGTTCCACAGCTTGCTTGATTAGCGTTCGGAGTCTAATTGTGCGGTTTTATTTCGCCCTGTCTCATAGGTTGACCTGGGTCCAGATAAATTCCTGTCAGACAAAGACCTTCAGTCTACAATGAAGCTGCTCCCTACACTGGCTGTGCGTACCGTCTCCATTCAGGAACACTTTAACTAGCCCTCCTCATAAGTGTACACATACAGTACCAGTCAAAAGTTTGGACACATTTTCCCATGGAAACCAAACTTTTGACTGGTACTGTACATGATTTGGTGTAGTCGATATCATCGATCACTTCCGTGAAGATGAACAACGCTGCCGCCACCACCACACCACACCACACCACACCCCCCGTGAGACAGAATAATCTGATCTGTTGCATTCCTTCTTAGTTCCGAGGGGGGGAGGGGTGGGGGGGATTACAGTCTACTAAACAACCTTCTCTCAGTTTTCCAATGTATGTTATTCCACTGACGATCTCTGATTGGCTAAGACACTCGTTTCTACCACTATTCTCCCAGTACACCGTACTGGAGCCTATATTTATAGTATAAGTCAGCCCTAACTACCAGTAGAAAATCACTGTTGTGTTTATTGGCTGGTTCCGTGCCTTCAGCCTCTCTCAGGCCTCTCCCTTGAATTCACCCTCAAGCAGCTGATTAATGTGTGAGTGAAACAGGGTGGAAAAACCCCAGGGTCCCATGACTGCTCCATCGCCCCACAGATACAAAACATCGTAACGCTCAGACCACAATGAGATTATTTGTGTCCTGAACGAGCTGCTGTCAGTTCACATTCTCCGATGGTTAACATGCGTTTCAATTCAAACTGATACACTTAATGGAATGGCCAGACATGGCTTGAAGGTTGACAGAGAGCATCCAAACTGAGATGGAAGTGAAGTATTTGTCATGGAGTTGGGCCAGATCTCATAGTTGTGATCTTGTCTGTCCTCTCTAGAACCCGTACATCTACCCAGTGACGTTCGCCAACACCAGTGAGTCCTCAGCACTGGTCATCAGGCTGTTCAGTGAGAAAGGCACTCTGAGAGACCACATATGCAAGGTAACCAGACTGCCTCCCCTTGACCTGTGTTCCAACAATATACCAGGCAAGGTTTTTCAGTTAATGCATAACTTCCTTTTGCATGTTGTCGACAGGGTAATATAGCTGACATGCTTCGTTTTTTCTGTCTAGTCAGCAAAGGATGGTTGTCACGTGAGGCGTCTAATTGTACAGACTGACTCCATCTCTAGTTAGGTTGACTTGGAATGTGTACATCCTCCATGGACTCTCGCTTTAACAGACAGTGCTCGCGATCAACAATCGTCTTTTTTTTCTTTCTTGTGTTGGTGTTCTGAAGACATATGCCACTTGTATGTGACAGACATAGCGTGACGTGAGGGGTGTTTGATGTGTCTGTGTGTCCCTCCCTCAGGTGAAGCCCAAAGAGCCCTTCATGAAGAAGTACTGCAACCCCAAGAAACCCCAGGGCCTGGAGCTCCAGCAGATCAGGCTCTACGGGCGGCAGCTTCTGGAGGTGGGCCCCGCATCCTCGTTTCTCATTCCCACGTGGGCGTGGCCTTCTTCTCCCTGCTGTCTCAGTAGCATGCTCTACTTGCACGCCCTCTCAGGCATGGCAACAAGAATGGAGCCTGAGGCCACCCTAGTCCATGAGCAGTCAAACGATTCCACGGGTCTGTGTTTAGCGTGACGCCAAAGACAGAGCTGCCAACATACACGATTTGGGCGTAGCAGATACGATTTACAGGCCCCAATTACGCTGCTACGCTTGACTTGAATATCCTACGCATTGGCTCCAGACTGCGACCAAATGGTGGCATTTTGCGACCAGTTTTTGAGGCAGTGCGAGCATTTTTTACAAGCACTCGTGCATGTGCGACCTACAAATTTGTCATTTATTGGGTGTGCTTATTTAGCACTAGCGTTGCTACTGTATCCCTGCCTGTGTTTGAGCTGTTGTGCTGTTATACTCAGCAAGTATCGTGTTGTGGTGTCGGAGGACTGATCAAAAAGTGCATCATACATGTAAGTCATTTAGCTAAGACTTGCATGTACAGTACGTAATGTCACATTAAATCATGTATTTAAACTCAAGCTTATATGGTGCGTCGCTGTATATCAGTTGTAAAAATGACAGAAAAAAACAGACCCATCTGCAACCGACGCAGGCACACCCCACAATTTCCCCAGAAATTGTACCAGGGGCGATTCTAGGATCAGACCTTTAGGGGTGCTCAGCCCCCAATGAGAATGGGACATAAATTCAGTGCCTTGCAAAAGTGCCAAACCCCCTTGCTAATATAAATCCCTAATTTCACTGGATAACAATTAATACATTTATGTATTATTATGCAAAATATAGAATTAATTAAAAAAATAAGGATGTCCCTTTCTTCATGAACTACCAGCATCAAATGATAATAAACAATATATAATTTTTTAAAATTATTTTTAGGGGTGCTGAGATTAAATTTAGGGGTGCTTGAGCACTCCTAAAAAGTGTCTAAAACTGCCAATGAATTGTACCCTCTCTAGTTACATTAATAAATGCATCGCAGGTCAATATAAGGTGTGCCCCTAAACTTTCTGCTTGCGCTCCTGAAATGTTCAGTCAGGGGCTACTGTGCTCCTAGTAAAAAAAGTTAGTCTGGAGCCCTGCATTACCCAAGAATCAATGTCATTCTTTTAGCAGGCAGCCACGTGCATGTGTTGACATCCAAACAGCCGTAAAGCTCACATATAAGCCGTCTTATGATCACTGCTTTCTTTTGGGAACCTTCCTAACTTTTGGTGAGCAGCCAGACTGCTGATGTTAAACTGAAGTTTCCACCTTAACCACTTTACAGATATGCTGACATATACTTTAATTAATACGACACACAAAAGCACTTATTACATTGACAGTGACATTGCTTGTTCTTAATATAGGCCTAATAAATAACATCATTTAGCAAAGACAAAAGACGATGAGAAAAGGGAAATATATATATATATAGTAGAAATATGCATTTATCAGAAGTTTTTATCCTAAATGATTTACACATGGTCAGAAACTGTAATCACTTCTTTCTTTTGGGAACCTTCCTAACTTGTGATGAGCAGCCAGACTGCTGATGTTAAACTGAAGTTTCCAGCTTAACCACTTTACAGATATGTTGATGTATACTTTAATTAGGCTAATACGACACACAAATTTGTCCCTTGCGTCGGCAAAGAGCCAATACAATCGGCCCGAGGCGAACATATAAAAAAAAAAAATCTCCAGCCTAAAATGTTTTCTCCTAGCTCCGCTCAGCTTGCTACTACTTTCAAAAACACAATGTTGGCAGCTCTGCAAAGACTTCACTGTGGACCTGGCTGTCTACCTCAATCAACGACCACCATTAATTTAAAAAAAGAGTGTATCATTGCATTTCCGCAGACTCTTTCCAGGACTTTGTAAGAGGGACGTCATCTCATAATCCTACTATGCTTTTGTTTGTGTCAAATGCAGGTCCTGAAGTTTCTCCATGATAAGGGCTTCCAGTATGGCCATCTCCATGCCTCCAACGTGGTGTTAGAAGACAACACCTGCAAGCTGCTGGACATAGAGAACAGCCTGCTGGGCCTACCGTCCTACTACCGGCCCTACATAGCCCAGTTCAGGAAAATCAACGTAAGAACCAGTGACATGCATGCACACCGTCTGTAGGACGTTGAACCCTAGTCATGCACATTCCTGTCGTAGTATGCCATTTTTACAAGTCACGTTGGACTCTTTTTTTTTCTCAACCTCATAACCATGCCTGTGTGTTTGTGTATGACTTCAGACCGTAGAGAGCATCGACGTCTACTCGTTTGGTCACTTACTGTATGAAATGACGTACGGCAGCCCTCCGGACACTGTGCCTGTGGACCAGTACCCACCGGCACCTTCCACCTCAGTGGGTATGTGCCTATGACTCGAGTCATAGTATGGTAATAAGACCATAAGACACTATACAAACCAGTGAACAAAACCTTGCAGTGACTGCTGATATTAAAGGCTGAAAATAGTACAACAGTATAATGTACTGCATGTCTTCCTAGCTGGCCGTTCAAATGTGAAAACTCGAAGGCCTGCAAATATACTGTGCAATACAGTGTCAGTGGACAATTCTGGGAAGGATTCATTAACGATTTCTTGTATTCCCCCCCCCCCCCCCGTCTGCCTCCAGTCTCTGTGTTGCAATCCATCCTGTCTACTGAGGCCTGCAAGACAGGGATGCCCACTCTTGCGCAACTACTACAGACACCGTGAGCTCAAATCAGCCCTCGTTCAGAACACCCAGTATACTACACTACTACTGTGTCCTTTTGTGTACTTCTCTGTTTCTTTCCGCTGGCGGAAGACTTGAAAGGCAAACGGTCAGGAAGCATGAAGGGCAGCCCCATCCCTCTTTGTAATTCGATTCTGCTTTCATAGCAATGTCCTTGTCCTCTTCCCCCCCCCCCCCCCCCATGAGAAACACTGACTTATGTTACGTAGAAGGATGTCTTTGTCTTTATTGGTATATGTATAACTATATTCCCTTCCCCCCCCCTCTTTGGTTTATATAATAACAAATTTAAGGGTTGCACATAAGAGATCTCATGACCAGGATCACCACTGTGACCAGCTGTTATGGATATTACACAATCAGGATCAGGATTGATATGTCGTTTTATTACAATGTGTCTTCTGGTGCTCGCAGGCTGTTCAGCGACGTGCTCCTGTACCACTCAGAGAAGCTCCAGTTCAAGGTGTGTGTGTGTGTGTGTCACCTGACTTGGATGCCTCCATATTAAATACAGGAACATCCTATAGGACAAATGTATTTGTTTTATTCTGTCTAGGTATAAATGTTCACTTAACTTTCAAGAAGCTATTTCAGTCACCAACACTGTCATCCTTCAATGCAGATCCCCACCAAGTTAAAAGATGCGCTGAAGACCGCCCGAGAAGGCTTCGAGAAGCGACTTCAAGAGGAGCAGAAAATGGTTTGTCTGACAGGTTTTTATTTCAGTCAGTGTGTATTTTGTGGGCGTGTGTCTTGATTTTAAAGTCAAAGGATTGTTTCTAACTGCCATATCCAACTGTTGATGATTGTTATGGTTGATGGTGGGGATGTCTTCCTCAGATCCATCAGCACAGGAGGTTGACGCGAGCTCAGTCCCACCATGGATCAGAGGAGGAGAAGAAGAAGAGGAAGATCCTGGCCAGAAAGGTAGAGAAGCTTCTTAACCCTAAGAGAGTGAGAGAGAGAGTGAGAGAGGGTGAATGAGGGTGCGAGAGAGTGAGATGTGGTGAGAGAGGGTGAGCGAATGAGTGAATAAGACAGAGAGCGAGAGAGCGAGAGAGCGAGAGAGCGAGAGAGCGAGAGAGCGAGAGAGCGAGAGAGCGAGAGAGCGAGAGAGCGAGAGAGAGAGAGCTTTAATCTGTTTGGCCTTCTTGGCCCCATTGTGTCTGCCCTCCTGCTGGCCAAATCTGTCCCATGATGTTAAATTGTTGTATTGATACTGATTATAGTTAATGACATTCTAAATGACTAGAAGACCTACATTGTTACAGAACTGTCTGGCCTTGTGAGTGTGCTGATTTGGCTGTTGTAGCTAGCAGAATTATATCACTAATCTACTTGCAGAAGTCCAGGCAGTCAACCTATGAAAACGAGGAGGACCTGTCTGTAAAATATAACAACAACTCTGGTATGTTGGTGCTATGGTTCTTTTATTTTTTTATATATATGATATATATATATATCATATATTCTCCAATATTAGAGCCCATGTATGTGTGCTTATTATTAGTTTAGCCTCCAGCTTTCTCCCTGCCCCTCCCCTCCAGGTTCAGGAGCCAGCTCCCCACCCACGTCTCCATCCTCTCCAACACCCCCATCCACCTCAGGTTGGTGCTCAAGATGCTTCCGTCCGTTTTGACCTATAACCCCCCCACATGCACACACACACACACCACACACACACACACACACTGTCAGCCCGCCTACTGCTGTACTGTACGACCTAATGCTTTATTGAACCTTATTCAGTCACTAGACAAAACCAATCTAAACCAATCCCTGTGGGAATGCTGGCTCAGCACATGGTGGATGCTTATTGAGTGTTTGAGCTGACCAGCAGCTCTCTTTCAATGGGAACTGTTTGTGTTGGCTCTGGTTGGAGTTGTGGTTCATGTGCTCCCCCTTGTGGTCAAAAAGAGACAGAACACTCGTAAACTGGCACCGGAGCAAACAACTATAACCTCTACTCCCCTTTATTACACTAGATGTCTGTAAGTGTGAAGTATGTGATCAAGGATATGACAAGGATATGATGTTACTGAATACGTGTCACCGGGGTTGTTCGATAAAAAGGATGCATGTTTTTTTGCCCTTAGTCTAAAGTACATACATAGGTCTGAGAAGATATTCTATTAATAGCCGGTGTCTAAACATGAGCTGTTTATAATGTAGGTGATGTAATTACTGTATGTCTTATTCCATCCATTTCAAGTTTCTCATCATTCCGATTCCTCTCCACGAAGTGTCTCACCATACTGTTGAAGTTGGTCGTTTTCACGCTGTGATTGTACTGCTGAATGTCAAATGAACAATAACCCTCATCTACCTCTCTCTTTTCCTCCCTGCGCTGTCTTCCAAGTAGAGCATGCCCCATTTTGAACATGTTGGGTAAAGTAAATTAAATAAATGATTCCTCTCATTTTTAAAGCTGTGGTATACCCTAGTTTGCAGCAAGTTTCTTTTGCCTAGTACACTGTCAAAGCAGCTCTGCATGCCAGTCTGCAGTCAATTTTTTTTTATTGTTTTCTCAAGTTCAAGCTTGTCATTTGCTGTATAAGAAATATATCACAAATCTTTCTCCATTCTTTTTTATTAACATCAGTGACAACTATTCTTTCAAGCACGAACACCATGGAGGAAGCCAATTTTCATCTTGTCATCGTTCTGTTTTGGCTTTGCTTGCTTTGAAAAGGGTGTATACAGCTTTAAAATGTCACAATCTGCAATGATTCTATGAATAACTTTCCCTTCTGCCACCCACCTTCCAGCAATTGTGTTTCAACAGCTGTCCCATATGACTGAATCCTAAATCCCTGTGGATTTAGGCTATTCCGTTTTCATTGTAGATTGTGATGTCTATGTCATGGTTGTGTGTGAGAAATATTGCTAAATAATAAGGGTTTTAGCCAGAACATTTGGTCAAACTGATGTAAGAGTATTGAAATGTCATTATAGGATTATGTATTATTCACTATTGTGGCACTGCCTGTTGTAGGATCTACCACAGTGAGGTTGAATGGGTAGTTCTTCACAGGCTGGTTGAATGAACTGTAAATATACTGACCATAGACTCACTGTGTCTGACAGTTGTGTTCTATCCATGCAGGAGTCTCTCCACCACCCCCGCCTCCTCCACCCCCGCCTCCTCCACCCCCGGCCCCGCCCCCGCCCAGTGACCCAGGCCAGTCCCTCAACCCCCCACCATCTACTAATGGAGTGACCCGCACCGCTTTGCTTAGCTCCATCCAGACTTTCAGCAAAGGAAAACTGAAGAGGGCTGAGACCTGCGATCGCAGTGTCCCCCACACTTAATAAGAACCACTTTGGAGAAAATGTCCGGGTTTCAAATCGGTTTTAGTTTGGTTTAGAACATTTTTTTTAATTTTTATAATAAAGTTATTCCCTCTCAGATGTTAGACTGAAGCAAGGGACTGGATCTTAAATGGCCTGGTCTCAGGTAGGCAGGTTTGGATCGTTTACGGTAACTTCTGGAAGAGGGACTCCTTGGACAAATGTCCATGTTTGAAGTAGATGTTTTCTGATCAACATCCTTCCCATGCATTGACTTGAATGTTACTCGCAAAATGTGAGGAAGTTGGTGACGACAGGACACACACACTGGTTTACAGGAGAATCTGACTTGAGTCGGGATGCGGTTTGCTTACACATTGCTTCTACTATCGCAATACGACTGCAAGAACTTCTACATGAATTTGAGTGGGACTGTTTGATTTTCAACATGCTATCCTGCTTGTGTTTCAAGCATTGGGGTTCTGCACCCAGAAGACTGTTGGGCTGACAGTGTGCCAAATGTATCTATGTGCCTAAAGATATTAGCAGAGTTGTCACGATCACACCGAAGACCAGTTCTCCAACCCTTGATGTTGACTTAAATTAGGAATGAGGATAACTGGAAGATTGTGTTATGATTTCTTTGTGAAACGTTCACACAAATGACTACATAACATATACAGGCAATGTTATGGACCATTTCTTGGCAGCACTTTACCTTTTGGGTTGAGAATGATGCTGGACTTAGATAATTGTGAGTAATATACAGGGATAATTTGTAGTGAGTTATCCTATTTTCGAAAAGAGGCTTCAGTGTCTGCTAATGGCATGATTTGACATTGTTAACAACTCTACCACTGAATCAGGCATTGAAGAAGAAGAGAAGAGATTCTTGGGAGTTTAAAAAGCAAAATTACAATCTGCATTACTGTGTAAAATGTCCACATACTATGTTGTGTACACTCATAATGGCTTGATTACATGTATACTTGTGTTGTTGCAAGTGAGAGTAGAAAACCTGTGTTTTATTTTTGAGACATCTGTATTTGGTTTATTTGCACAATATTATGTACTATCAGCATATTTTGCCTGGTTTAATATGTATTTTATGAATGAGCGTTTAAACAGAATATATTTGCTTTCAGTTTTTGAAAACTGGTGAGTGACTGAACTGTATTTTTCAGTGAAAGGCAGTTATTATTGATTTGCATAAATCAAATATTTCAATTATGAGCAGACTTTTGATGGGTGGGATATCAAAACCTGTTCCATCACGACCAATCTGCAGAAACTACTAATTGGATTGAACTGTGTTGAAGATGCATAGTTTACCGATGTTGGCACATGGGTGAATACTTTTTGTTTTTATGCGTGCTTCTCAACTCATTGTTTTGGAGAAAACTGGGGTATAAACTATACAATGGCAGCAAGGATTTGTGTATAAATAGCTGAGAGTTGAGTTGAAGATGCACTTTAGGTGGAAAGTGAAATATTTTTCCAAACATTTTTGGCAGGCACATAAATCCATCCATTGCCATTTGCTGCGTTATTTTTTTGGGCTTTATATGTTCTATACTGCAAGAGGAAAACCAATATTTCTCACCTTGTCCAATTATACTTATTTTATTAAAAATACTGGATTGAAATGTGTGGCTTTGGAATGCTCTTTTGTCCTTTGCATGCATCTCCTCTCACTACTGGAATGGAATGACAAAATCTGACATGTTTTCAGCCGTTCTAAAGGATTGACTTTCCAGATGGATTTTGGTAGGGCAAGATATTAAAATAAATGTAATCAGACACAGCAAACAATTTTTTTCCTCTGGCTTTTGTGACTCACCTAAAAATGTAGTTGTCAAATCAAATACATTTCAATTTATTAATGTTTTGAGACACTGACACTGGCTTGCTTGCCCTTGGATTTTGACAGCTCTTCCGCGTCCTCCATCGCACAGCGTTCCCATTGGTTCTCTGCAAAAAAAACACCCCCCACACCACACTAACGTTAGCTTTGATTGGACCAAATCACGGGCCGACACAGACACTTGCATTTTCTATCAGAGGACAGGACAAAAATGGCGTCGTTGAGGTGTTTTCTGCGCTCAGGGAGGGTATGCATCAGATTTATTTTAAAACATTAAAATGTGTATAGCTTGTGGTGATTACATGTTGACATGTGCCTTTCTTTTGTATTCTACAGAATGCCGTATCGGTTGTCCTGCGCAGGGAGTTCCACAAAACGTCACCGGCTTCTGTGCAGGTTGCTTTCCAATGTGAAGATGTAGCTTAGAGCTAGCTAGAGTGCTAACCTTCAAAACTATAAAACTCGTACGGACTAAACATTTTAAGAAGCGATGACAGTGTGACAGTAAATTATATTACTGGTAGGATAGTATGTAGTTAAAAACATCTAAATTCAACGATGTCGCCAATGTCGTTGGCCAACCAGGCTGTCAAATCGTTTTAGTCCGGTCAGGACAGACAATACATCTGTAGATGGCTGTGCTGCGTTAAACTTAAGTTGATAGACTCGTCTTTATTTTGTTGAATTCATGAAGCTTCGGCTATGCATCAGTTTTTGTAGATTGACAACGAGAGCGAGGGAAGCGAGAAATTCCACTGCCGTAGTAGATGACCTAGATTAATAAACATAAGATACATTTATGTTCATATCAACATTAGTTATGACATAAAGATGTGAATGGTGTTCATCTTCTTCTCAAACTCAGGTAACAGTCAGAGATGCTCTTAACCAGGCCATGGATGAGGAGCTGGAGCGGGATGAGAGAGTCTTCCTGCTGGGGGAGGAAGTGGCACAGTATGACGGTGCCTACAAGGTGAGAGAAGAACATTCATTGACACTTTCTCAGTACAATGACTTTGAATCATGCCAATTCACTCTCAGTATCCAGTGGTCAGAGAAATATTTTTTAGATTGGATGTGATTGTGTTCTCGGTAACAAATGACTGCATCTGAGCATATGATTGTAGTAGGGTTAGTTCTATAGATATTAATAAATTAAGATAGGGTTTCATATAATTCCAATTGTATGTAAAATGTGTCCTTATCGGTGGTATTTACGATGTGGGTTAATAAACTGTAACTGATAACATCCCTCTGAACTGTGAACTCACAGGTGAGCAGGGGGCTGTGGAAGAAGTATGGAGACAAACGCATCATCGACACGCCTATCACGGAGGTAAAAGAAAAAGGCTGCTGCTAGATTCGCCGCTGTAATGCTTTGTTGGGTTTGTTGTCACTAACTGTCTGACATCCTCCCTGCAGATGGGGTTCACTGGTATTGCAGTTGGGGCTGCAATGGTAAGTCACTCACAGACACAAGGACGTCGCTCTTCCATATGACCCCCATCTGTTGATTTGTACCAGTGAAAAAAATCTTGTCCTTTTTCTCTTTCCAGGCAGGACTGAGACCAATCTGTGAGTTCATGACCTTTAATTTCTCTATGCAAGCCATCGACCAAGTCATCAACTCTGCAGCTAAGACCTACTACATGTCGGCCGGCCGTCAGTCTGTCCCTATCGTGTTCCGGGGGCCTAACGGTGCATCTGCGGGTGTGGCTGCCCAGCACTCCCAGTGCTTCGCAGCCTGGTATGGACACTGCCCTGGCCTCAAGGTAGTGAGTCCATGGAACGCTGAAGATGCCAAGGGTCTCCTCAAAGCAGCCATCAGAGATGACAATCCTGGTTAGAATGTTTTTTTTTTTAAGTAGTTATAAACCATGAGCGGTTTAGAAATTGCCAGTCAAACTGCTCATAGGAAGATGGGATGGGATTTGTTTGAAGACATTCACGTTGATTCCATGGTGAGAAATCAAATCAAACTCTATTGTCTCTGAATGTTTTGTCCAGTGGTCTTTCTGGAGAATGAGCTGATGTATGGAGTTGCATTTGAAATGTCAGAGGAGGCCCAGTCGAAGGACTTTACCATTCCCATCGGAAAAGCCAAGGTTGAAAGACAAGGTGAGGAAAAAGAGAGCAATACATTTCCAATCTGGTCTGATGCTCAAACTCGTATTACTAATCTGTTCTCGTTAGTTGCCAAGGCTTACATTATGCAATTTTGAGTTATTATCCTGGAAAGTTTGTCTATTTATCCATGCGGTTTGTTGCAGGCACTCACGTCAGTCTCGTGACACATTCCCGGTATGTTAGTCACTGTCTGGACGCTGCTGTCGTCTTGGCCAAAGACGGGATTGAATGTGAGGTAAGAGGGATGCATCGCTATCATCATCATCATCCTCAGTAACATTAGAAATATGAAAATTAGTAGAATGAATGAAAACACAACTTTTCCAACTGTAGGTCATTAACCTGCGCACCATCAGACCTCTGGATGTTGAGACCATTGAGGCGAGTGTGATGAAGACCAACCACCTGGTGACGGTGGAGGGCGGGTGGCCACAGTTTGGAGTAGGAGCTGAGATTTGCGCCAAGATCATGGAGGGTAAGTGATTTGACTATTGCCTGTCGATGCAACTGTAAGTGATGCAAATGGTTTGAATGTAAGGAATCGCCCGTACATTGGTGATGGAATAAGGTGTTGAGTCTGTACGTTCTGTACACTGGCTTAAATGGTAGCAGTAAAATCTTGGAATCTGATCTTACATTTTTACCATCCCATTTATTGCAGGTCCCGCTTTTAACTACTTGGATGCACCTGCCACTCGAGTGACCGGTGTGGACATCCCAATGCCCTACGCTAAGATTCTGGAAGACAACAGCGTTCCCCAGATTAAAGACATCATCTTTTCAGTGAAAAAGACACTGAATGTTTAATGTTGTTGTACTGTATCCATGTTTCCACTCAGTTTCCTTACATTTTCCTCCTTTGCTGACCATAACAACATACCAGGAAGTATATTCATTTAATTTCTGATTCTTAGATGAAAGGTTAAAAAATACTTGCAACTGTCTAAGGATTGGTTCATCAGACAGAAATCAGTGGCTTTGTATAGTAGATATCATTGACCCAAACATAAAAAGCGCAATGAATGGATTATTGTGGGAAACTATTTATTATAGCCTGTATTGTAACAATCCTATGTATATTGTTGCTGTAAATGGCTCTGTTACAGAAATAAACTTCCACAACATTTTATCACAATATCGAAATGTGTATTAATTGCCATTTGTCAAGGAACATCGATTAAATATCTTTGTCCAACTCCTTAAATTATACAGACTAGGTTCAAACAGGATGAAGAGAAAAATATATCCGCATAGCAAAAAGGATAATAGCGAAATAAATCCACTGACATTTTTGTGCTAAAATCTTGCGAACTTGCCTTCAAAATAAAAGCATGACTTGAAATACGCCGGAAACACACGTAAAAACGTACATTTTCGCTTGTGTTTATTTTAAATGATGACCCAGGATCTTACCCAATGATAACCAGAGCCATTGAAAAGGAAACATTTTTCAATGACTTTGAACATTACCATATGTGCAGTGCAAAATAATTTGGGAAGGGCAAAGTTTTTTGTTATTATTTTAAAAGATGACTAACACGTCATCAGTCCAGAGACAGACTTTGTTATTTTGGTTTATAAGTGGGGGTTCCAATGTATGCAATAAATGTACTAATATTAGTAAATTGTCTTATTACTCTTACCTTCCTGAATCAATTTCACACAATGTTTAGGGGACACAAGGGCAATTTTCCCAGCTTCACTATTTTAACCCCAACAGTCTGACAGGTTAAAATGATGTATCCTCAATATTTTGTTATGTTGTTCAAGCGTCTGTGTTCTGCGTTTTGCGACCTTTATTTTGAATGTGTTTGAAGAAATCAACCGGAAATTAGATTCCAAAGTCAGGCTTGCTTCAGTCCAACTGTCTTTATTGTCAAAGCTTTTTATTAAGCTACCTTTGCGCGTCAATCTTGGAATATGTATATTACTAGTAGCTAACAAATATTATTAACTATGGTTAGAGCGGGTAGATAGGTTGCTTTTGAGTTAATCTCAGCTGATAAGAGAACTTGACAGAAAACTGGATGAACACATGCAACACCACGCACAGGTACTGCAGCAGGGAGCACTGTCTGTCTGAGCTAATAATGTTAGCAAGTCCGTTAGCTAGCTACCCAGCCTTGCCAGAGCCGAACCTTCAAACTAACGGTAGTCTAATGGAATCAGTGCATTAATGACTTAACGATTCATAATATTTATTATGGCGTGCTAGCAAAGTACATTGCTACACAACATTGTTGTCAACAAGGGAAACATGGCTTGCTACAAACAACTGTAGACATGCTTTATTCAATGATCTAGCTGCGACAGGGAACAAGGAAATAGCTACAGTTGATCGCCGGTGGTGATATAAGGACAGTTGGACATCTGTTTTCTAATGTGTGTTCGCTAATTCGTTTCTGCAGAATGCGTTGCAGTATTACCTTGGCCTGGGGCGAGTGACATTGCGGTTGCATGTGACCGCGTGAAAAAAGTGTTCGGTGTCATAGAAACAATCCTCTGTCGGAAGAGGGGTGACCTGTGCATTATTTCAAATGGAGAATGGAGACTGGAGATATATGGTGAGTCTCAACCAGAGGACGTTCACAACCAAATACTGTGAACAGCTCCTTTTACTAGACTCATATCAAATACATTTTACTATGACCGACCATCTTTTAGTCTTTGGGATGGTAGTTTTGGTTTCACGTATATCCCTAAAACCCAGTGTAAAACCCCTGTCGTGCAGATGACTGATCCAGTAATGCTGAACGTGGGAGGCTGTTTGTACACCACGTCCCTGTCCACCCTACAGCGCTACCCTGATTCAATGCTGGGTGCCATGTTCCGTGGCGACTTCCCCACCACCAGGGACGCCAAGGGACACTACTTCATCGACCGAGACGGTCCACTCTTCCGCTACGTACTCAACTTTCTCCGCACCTCCGAGCTGACGTTGCCCTTCGACTTCAAGGAGATGGAGCTTCTCCGCAAAGAGGCCGACTTCTACCAGATCGAGCCTCTCATCCAGTGTCTGGGGGACACCAAGCCCCTCTACCCTTTAGACACCTTCGAAGAGGTGGTGGAGCTCTCCAGCACCCGCAAGCTCTCCAAGTACTCCAACCCCGTGGCGGTGATCATCACCCAGCTCACCATCACCACCAAGGTGCACGCTCTTCTGGAGGGGATTTCCAACAGCTTCACCAAGTGGAACAAACACATGATGGACACCAGGGACTTCCAGGTGTCCTTCACCTTCGGGCCGTGCGACTACCACCAGGAGGTGTCCCTGAGGGTGCACCTGGTGGAGTACATCTCCAAACAGGGCTTCACCATCAGAAACACGCGCGTGCACCACATGAGCGAGCGGGCCAACGAGAACACCGTGGAGCACCACTGGACGTTCTGTCGGCTGGCGCGCAAGGTGGACGACTAGACTCGCTGACCGATTAGTGTCGGGGACACGCACCTGGGACACCATCACCTGGGACACACACACCTGGGACACACACACATGCCTCGGACATTCAAATACACCTATCTGGCACACACATGTACAATGTCTATGTGTCATTGTAGTAGTAGTGCCAATACCCAAATAACATTCTATACCTCCTATTCAGTAGAGTTTAGATGTAGGAGAACTGATCGGTGTGGTCACCACTTTCATGGGGAAATATGAACCATACTGGATATTTCTATGATCACTGACGGGTTTTCCGTGGGAATTGGAACATAGTGTCAATTAGACCTTCAACAAGTTGGTCCTAGCTTGAACTTGACTGCATGCGGTACGTGATGATAATGATTATTACACGTACAGTAATTATTGAATGCCTTTTTTTAGTCCCTTAAGGGCTGAAATGATACTATTTTCCTTTCATCAAATTACGAAGAACAAGAATTAGGTCCAAAACATCTATTAAGTGTGTAGTGTAAAGATTTCTCTCTTAAATGGGTAAAATATGTTAAGCTCACAACGCAGTATGGCTGTAAACCAATGTTTCTAGTAGGATTACATTCTCTTTGATGTCAGTCCATACCATAGATTTCTATATCAGTTGGATAGGCCTGGATAATTTAATACATATAAAGTAAATGTTTTCTGTGTGAATGGTTGTGAAGTGCTGGACTGATGTTTAATGTGAAATACTGTGTAACCTATGTTCGACTCAACTGTAATACATATCGGTTGGACTTATGGTTTTTGTCCTTGTAAACAACTTGTATAGGACCATCACCAGGGACTAATACTGAGGGCAGCATAGCCTTATCCTAATAATGCATTGTATCTGACTCCTCAAAGTAGGTCCAATGTGTAACTTTATCTATCCCTATTTAAATAAAGTCTTAAATGGTTCTGTTTTCCAGTTGATCTTATTTTCCACCCTACAGCTCTTGTTCCCCACCCACATTTTATACGCGGTCTACACTCTCCACCCACACAAATCGATTGGCTGTTTCAGCATGATGGGACGAGTACTTCTAATCCACCGATGACCAAGTCTGGCTCAGTGAAGTCAGTCTTCCACAGAAGTCGTCCACTCAGCAGTCTCACTGTACGACAAGGAAAACCGTCAGGTAAAGAACTTTCCATTTTTACTAAATGTCCAGCTGGGAGAAAAAAAACTTGAGCTATGCTATTAAATGTTTCTTCATAGGTATTGTTTTAGTTTTGGTTGTTGGGGATACGGTGGTATTTGCTTATGTTTTGTCTTGTGCATTTCTGTTTGTACGTTGTGCAGGATCAGAGGTGTCAGTATGAGGATGCTCTTAGGGTTCATCCTGTGCACCATGGTGCATCTGCTCAACTTTGGGACCTGCACTGCAGGTAAGTCGCGTGTCTACTCTGTTCTGTTTAACATATACATTTACCCTTTTTATGGAGAAAATAGATTTGTGCCACTGTCAAAAGATCAAACGGCTCTCTTGGCGTAGGAGAGATATCCTAGATGAAAACAGAGTATTATGAGAGATCATTAGTTGTTGATGGTTGATACTTAAACAGTTTGACCATTCAAAGCACTTGTTGTGTTTCTGTCAAATTGACAGTTAGCTAGTCATTTCTCTGCCAGACTCCTCATGTCTTCACTGCTGGATGTGGTGACATGTCTTGGGCCCGTGGTGTCAGAAATGGGGGAAACTGTCAGCTGGGCATGGCATCAAAGCCAGGGGCACCAGGGGTGCTGCGGGCTATATCCTGCCTGGCACACAGCACCACCTCGTCTGATAGAAAAGGAAGCAAGCCAGCTGACATGCAGACAAAAATGGTAATAAATCAATTCAAAGCAACAAACAAGAAAGCCTGTGTTTGAGAGATGGGGGGAAAAAGTGACAGGTCCCTGAAGAGCTTGTATGCGTGTCACATCCTGAATAGGAGGATCCAATGGGTGTCAAGATCACCCCTGTGGCATGGCTGTGGCCCAGAGGGCCTAGCCTGAATCAAGGCTTTAGATACTCTCTGACTGCCCTCCAAACCCCCCAGCGCCGTGGCTTTGTCATTATTTGGATCCACACTCGCTAGTGGTCTGTGGCTGTTTATAGACTGGGGGTGGTGTAATGGAGCACTTTCAACATGGAGAAAGGAGAGCGGCCAGATCGCTAGGATACCGGAAACCAGAATGGTGGCTGGGAGGGCATAGTCAATGCACCCCCACGTTCACCTCTCTATCTGTGGAGGGGTCACTGACTCTGGGGATGGTCACAGCACCGCACAATGGCCCCTTTGATTCTCCCCTGCTAAATATGGACGGGCATTCCTGCCCGGAAAGAACAACGTCAGCGACTCAGTGATGTCGAGCCAGCAAGAAGTCCGGAAAGACACTTTCACAAAGTCTCAGTGTCACAGGAGAGAAAAGGCGAGAGCGTCATTAGCAGTGGCTGCTAGTCCTCACTGGATCCATCCGTGGCGTAGAATTGTGACACCGATCACCTCCATTGCGAAGATTAGTGTAATTGATTAGTGTAAATGAAAGGCCAATTAAACAAGGGAAGGCTGAATGAATCTATGCTGTTATCAAGTGACCATTAGCGTTCTGATAACTCAATTCAACTGCGACCTCTTTTTCCTCCTTAGTGAGATCCGAGTTGAGGATCACAACCATTAAGGTAATAGCATATCAATCCTCAAGCCTGTAATTATCCTGCAAAATGTATTGAGAACAAATCAGTATCAAGTACGAACTGACAATAGAGCCCCCTGACGTCTCCTCCTACAGCAAGACCCGTACACCATGTCCAAAGGCTCCCAGCTGGAGGGCTACTGCATGGACCTGCTGTCGGAGCTCTCCAAGAAGCTCGGCTTCAAATACAGCGTTCACCTGGTGAAGGACAACAACTACGGGCGTCAGGATGACAATGGCGACTGGAACGGCATGATCGGAGAGGTGGTGAGAGGGGTGAGGACGCACTTCAGACCACATTTTGCATTTGTACCGAGTCACCCAGAATCGTTGTGGTTGTATTCGGACAGATTGTGTGATTCATAATGGTCAGCCAGGGCTGCTAAGATGTCATCTTTGTGTGTGTGTGGTTTGTGGTATCCATATTTGTATAATGTCCCTGCAGGAAGCTGACCTGGCTATTGCTCCCCTGACCCTGACCGCGGCGAGGGAGAAGGCTGTGGCCATGACCAAGCCATTCATGCAGACAGGAATTAGCATTCTGCTGAAGAAGGATGTCGTGGAGGAGGCCGGCTTCTTTGACTTCCTGAGTCCCTTCTCAGCAGAGACCTGGGGGGGCATTCTCCTGGCCTACCTGGGAACCTCTGCCTGCATCTTCATTGTAGCCAGGTGGGGCGTTGCTTTGTCTGGTTCATTGTAGCCAGGTGGGGCGTTGCTTTGTCTGGTTCTACCCATCATGTCTGGGCTTAGGATGCAAATTCATGTTCGATGTTTTATTAGACAAGGGGTCATTTTATGATTGAAGACATAAATGAATGTGGTTTTAAACATTTGTGGTTGGTGGCTGTGTGACCAGACTGAGCCCATGTGAATGGAGCCAGCCCCAGACAGAGGAGAACACCTTCACCCTGCTGCACAGCCTGTGGTACACTGCTGGAGCCCTCACCTTACAAGGTCTCAACTACGTTCAACTTATTCTGATATGAGATGATGTTCATGCTCCCATTGACAATCTCCGCCTAGGCACTATTTATTAATCTTTGTATGTTTTTTTTCTTGGTTTTCAATGCTTTACTTCGAATGTTTTAGTAGTAGACAGTGGTGCGCTGATGTTCCGTTCTCTGTGATGATGCTCAGGTGCCGGGCCCCACCCTAAGGCTCTGTCGGGACGCGTCATCTGCTGTACCTGGTGGCTGTTTGCTCTGGTGCTCCTGGCCTGCTACTTCTCCAACCTGAGCTCCTCCCAGTCCCTCGGACTCCACCTCCCCGTCGGTGAAAGGGTTTGAGGACTTGGCCAACCAGGAAGCGATTGAGTTCGGTACCCTGGCTGGTTCCTCGACACTAGCCTTCTTCAAGGTGAGGGAAACCTTTCCCCCCCTCCATCTCCCTCTACTCCCTCATGGCCCTCATGCTTACAGGAGTCCACTCGTACATTGCTTCTCATTTAGCTGGTTTGGTGGTTCACTCTTTTTTTTCGCTCTGTCTTCTGCAGAACTCAAACAATCCAGCCTACCGCAGGATCTACGAGCACATGGAGAGAAGCAAGAGTTTTGTCTCGTCCATGGACGAGGGTGTCCGGCGAGCCAGGGAGGGCAACTATGCCTTTATTGGGGAGTCTGTCTCCCTTGACCTGGCGGTGGCCCGCCACTGTGACCTTGTGCGAGCCCACGAGGTCATCGGGATGAGGGGCTACAGCATCGCAGCCACAATAGGTGAGCCCGCTGTCTATGGAATCACAGTTCTGACAGCATAAACTCAAATAACAGCTGTTTCTACGAGATTTGCTATTCGGTTTCTCTTAGCTATTGTATACCGACTTCATTTATGTACGAATGTACAGGAACTGGAAATGAAATCAGGTCAATAAATTCCTGTGTGTGTCCTCCAGGCTCTCCCTTACTAAAGAACCTGAGTGTGGCCATCCTGCAGCTGAGTGAGGCTGGGGAGCTGGCCTACCTGCGCAGCAAGTGGTGGGCCAGCAGCTGCGTGACCGACACGGCCAAAGCCTCGGCCCTGCATCCCCACAGCCTCAAGGGGATGTTCCTGATTCTGGGCCTGGGGCTGGGGACTGGGGGTCCTGCTGGCTCTCCTGGAGCTCACCTCCAAGACCCGGAGCAGTGCTGGGGAGCAGAGGGTACGAGCCACATGCTGGCACACACGTGTATGTGTAAGGCAATTGTAAGGCCAGGGACGCTTGCGTTTGTCTCTGGCTGTGAAACAATTCGGTTAGATGTTCAGGGAGATTGACTCGTTAATATCTGACTCCAATTTAGAACCAGTATTAGCCGCATCAAGCAGTTAAGTCATATATATGGGAAGACTATGACAAGTGTCAGCAAAGAGACAAATTTAGCCATCTAGCTCCATAGACTCCCATTAATTTTCCACTCATTGCCTCATGCCGGCGATCACCCCCAGTGGAACTCTGGTGGAACTGCAACAAAATTCGGTACAATGGGGCTTAATAGGGAGTGGACAGGCTCTCCGTAGACGGGCTCTGCTGTGACCCATCAGAAACTCTGACCGCGTCACAGCAGTGCCTCTGCGGTCAGTTTCTGATGGGTCACAGTTTCTGATGGGTCACAGTTTCTGATGGGTCACAGTTTCTGATGGGTCACAGTTTCTGATGGGTCACAGTTTCTGATGGGTCACAGTTTCTGATGGGTCACAGTTTTCGGTGCAACACCCGTTTTCGCTATGTCACTAAGAACCCAAAACTACTAGATCCTGTTCTGCTCAACCCGCGAACTAAGTTAAAGCACTATTATTAGAAACAAACTGGCTACTTACAGTTTAGATGACATACACAGAGTTCACTCAACAAAAACACTATGCACTCTAAGACTCTTGTTTGTGAATCTTGTGTTTTCCACAGAAGTCCTGCTGTACTGTTTTGTCTGATGAACTGAGTCAGCGTCTGAGGAGCAGCAATGTGAACAGGACCCCGGAGGACAAGGCTTGAGAGGCACACACACCACACACTCACCACACACACACCACACTCACACCACACACTCACACCACACACCACACACACCACACTCACACCACACACCACACTCACACCACACCACACTCACACCACACACACACCACACTCACACCACACCACACTCACACCACACACCACACACCACACTCACCACACTCACACCACACTCACACCACACACCACACTCACACCACACCACACTCACACCACACTCACACCACACTCACACCACACTCACACTCACCACACTCACCACCCACACACACCACACCACACTCACCACACCACACACACCACACTCACCTCCATATAAACATACTAACATGAGACATGCGCTTGTATGTTTTCCTATTCAGTATAGATAGACCTGGGGGCTGATCGTGCTGGTGTACAACTGTAGCAAGTCTATGATAATACTCAAATTCTGAATTATACTGATTTTTCTAAATACATCCTTACTGGGATTTCACCAAGTATTGCTGACCTCCTTTGAGGGATGCACATTAAGAGTTTATTCATCGGGTTGTGGCTGTAAAATAGTGCTCTTGTATTTCACTGTAGGGACGCTGTAATTTGTTTAGAGCTAACCAAGTGAAAATGACATGAGTCTTGCAACTGAAAATGGAAATACGTCAAAAAGAATTTAATGGTTTTGTCGCTGAGATGATGAATCCCTAACATACTAAATATTATGTTTTTGTCAATAACAATACTACAGTTTGTTCAAAGGAAAACATGTAGAAGAGCATTTGAATGAGAACCATGTGAATGGTTACTGATACAATTTTCAGTGCTGAATTAGATTCGAGTTAAATACTAAAAATGTAATATAACAGAGTATTAGTTTTGGTATTCGGTTTCACATCATATAAATTGACATTGTACATTGACCTACTTTTGAACACAGTTTTTATAGAATTGGCATCACACTATTTGAAGAGTAACTGAAACAGTAAATTCTTTGGTTCACTCGTTTTGGTCATTACAGATGACATGTATAAACAAAAACACTTCAGAGTATGTGGCTGTAAACTGTACGGCACATTGTCAAAAGAATAAAAAAACAGCCTAATGATACCATTGTATTGTCTTGATTTGTCTACAATGGCCACAATTGCACATTGATTAAAAAATGTTACCACAAATTTCCTTCAAAATAGCTTCTTAAAAATATATAATATATACAATATTTGATGACAGTAATTTGACTGTAACAGTAATGTACTATACTGTGTGTCTGAGGTTTCTCCATCCTAGCTGGGTGTACGAGGCTGCTCCCAGCCCCTGCGCTCTGCAGAGCGTCTGCTCATTACAAGGTGGAGCGATCTGCAAAGAGAAACAGACGGCAGCAGACATCATTACAGTTTTCAACCCCCAGACCGTTTCCACTTCCACCAACTCAGGCTTCCACTGGGACGGTCGCAATATCTTACCGTTGAAAAAGAGAGGCGACTTGCTGCGGATCTCCATCATCTTCTCGTCGAACAGGGCGTTCATCTGCCTCTGCAGGGTGCCGTCCCCCCTGGCCCCGTCGAACGGCACGCGGGAGGGCAGGAGCTCCAGGCTGTCCATGCTGTCCATGCTGCCCGCGCTGCTGGACTCGCTGTCAGACAGACACAGTCCGTTGGGTATAGGCTGCACCTGCTGCGCGTGGCTACCGTGGGGGAAGGTCTGAGGGGGAGGGCCCTGCCAGTGGCCGGCGTGCCTGCGATTGGCTGCCGGGGTGAGGGGCGAGGCAGGCTGTTTACGGGGACAGCTTCGTGAGCGGGCCGTCCTCCGTAAGGGGGTGGGGGGCTGCTGGCTGGGGGGCGTCTGCAGAGTCCGTCGGACCCGGAGTGGAGAGGACGGTGCTACCAGGGGCTGGGGGATGGATTTAGGTTTGGGTTGCTGGGCCTGGCACTCTGATTGGAGCTTGTGGTCTGATAAGGGCTCGGGCTGTGATGGAGGGTAGGACTGGGGCTGGTGGTGTGGCTGGACCTGGGGCTGTGATTGGGGCTGGACCTGGGGCTGTGATTGGGGCTGGGGCTGGACCTGGGGCTGTGATTGGGGCTGGGGCTGTGATTGGGGCTGGACCTGGGGCAGGGAAGGAGGCTGTGGCTCAGGTTCAGGCCTACTCAGGGCCTCTAACACAGCTGATACAGACATTGTCCCAGTCGAGTCCCAAGGCTGCTCTCTCTGTTCTCCACCTTTGAACTCCTCAGTCTGTGTTGGCTCGGGCCACTCAAACACCTGATCTGACCCAGGGCTGTCCTGGCGTGACCACTGTGACGGTGGAGTCCGAGGCTGAGGCCCTGGCTCCGGGCATCTCGTCTGAATCCGTGGACTGTCGACCTGAGAGGAGGACTGAGACGAGGTCTCCAGATCTGCGCTGGCCTCTTGAATGCAGTGGGCGGTGGCCTCCCAAGGGTTGGAGGTGGCGGATATCCTGAGGATGCCCCTCCTCTTCTCTAGAGAGTCCTTAATATGAACCCTGTGAGAGCGCCTCACCGGCTCACTCATCGCCCCCTGGTGGAGGGAGGCCCTAACCGCAGGCGGCAGTGCCCTGGCGGACATGCTGCAGTTCCTGCTGTCCTGGGAGAAGGAGTCCAGATCTTTCTGAAAGCGGACCCCGCGGCCCTCTTCCGAGGAGTGTGTGGAGAAGTCCAGGGACGCCTGCTGCTTCTTATGGCCCTTGGTGTGTTTGGTGGCCTTTTTGATCAGTCCTTTCACAGCATTAGTTGACTTGACCTACAAAACAAAACACACAAGCTGTGATTCAGTAATGCACTGAAAACAGAACATCAGTGACCCATATGAAGTGAATGACTTGACAGTTTGCATGCTGTCTATACCAATTGAGTCTTTAAGCATTGTCCTTACTAGGGACACTCGGTTACAAAAGCTCCAATGGAATAGTGAGTAAAGTTATCAATAGTGTGTATAAGATATTACGGAGAGCAACTGGATATAGAAATAAGTGAGAAGCCTCCACCTTTCCTGTGAGGTCATTCACAGCCACGTGGACAAAGATCGATGCCTCCTTGATTCCCTCCAGATAAATGTGGCGATAACCTTCGAAAGGAGATCACGATCCACGTGAATTACTCAGTAAATGTACTCACTCGCAGGAAAATAAAGGTAAACACAATAAAAGACACTGATATAATACATGCAAATTCAACATGTGTTTAGTACAAGCTTCTGGCCAATCGTATCATCTCTCCAGTCACCTGGCATCATGCTGGTGAAAGCGATGGTCCGCTGTCCAATGAAATCTCGTCCTATGGAGTCGTGATCCCACACCTCGAAACGGACCAGGGCGATCTGGGGCATGTGCAGCGTGAAGACCAGTGTCTCCTCCCACATGGGGTTAAACCCTTAAACAGAACACAGATATGTAGCCCAGCACAAAGGACAGCATAACCTGGAGTACATTTTAAAAGCTGTCACGCAAGCAATAATGTATATCGGGTGATTCCATTGAATGTGTTCTCTAAAGAGGGTTTTCCATGCTCACCATTATCAGTACACAACTCTGGTCTGTTCTTTAAAGCAGTCGATGGGCAGACCAATGATCTCCACCTCCACAAATGGATCAATGATCTAGAGCAGCAAGGGAAGATTCCATGATCCATCCAGCACAGACTCCTCATCAACATCCTCCTCCTCATCACATCCTCCTCATCATCACATCTTCCTCGTCAACATCCTCCTCCTCCTCATCAACATCCTCCTCATCATCACACATCTTCCTCATCATCACATCTTCCTCGTCAACATCCTCCTCCTCCTCATCAACATCCTCCTCATCACACATCCTCCTCATCATCACACATCTTCCTCATCATCACATCTTCCTCGTCAACATCCTCCTCTTCCTCATCATCTCACCTCCCCTCTGTCCCCCATCATGGAGTCTTGGGGTTTAGGAAGCTGCTGCCCACTGATGATCTTCAGCACCAGCTGGGTCTTCCTCTGGCCTTGAAGCGGGTCCTCCATCATGGGGTTAAAGGCACCTGGACAGAGACAGCACCCAGGAGCCATAAACAGCCATATACCCATTAGCCTCTTCTATGACAGAGATCCTGGTGTGTTGAATCTCCCCTTCAAGGCTTTGAACCACTCATCTTCAATGTCGGCTCATAGACAAAGTCGCAGACTGATGATGCATGGTTAAAAGGTCCTTCTAAAAGACACAACTCATGCTATGTATACTAGCAACGTTATCATCCTCATAGGGTACCAACCTTTACACATGCACTTGGGCTTGAGATTGTATCCACAGTTACCATTGTTGGCAAACTTGGCTCTGTTCAGTTCAAGCATGCGGCCTTCGGTTTGGTAATTCAATGCAACTGAAAAGGTAATGACAGAACATCTATAATATAAACACTTTTTTGAAAACTTCAGTGGCAAGTGTTCAACCATGAGCACCAGAACAGGGCTGCTGCAGGTCTGTCCCACACAGACGGCTATTTGGGCTAAATACTGAATCATCATTTTTGTCACTGCTAGTGAAAGTCTGACAATAACAGTGGCAATATATGTTTTTGTGGTGACATTTGTAATACAAATGAACAATGACAGAATAATAAAACTTAGTTGTGCAGATTACATGACACAAAAGGCAAAAGTACTGGCTTCTGCTTTGAAAATACCTGAAGCACAAGGACTGTCTTTCTGCGATCAACTGGTATCCGACTCAGTGGTGGCAGCTGTGGATAAGCTGTAGAGACCTGTATGCACTATTGTTCAGTGTAACCACTCGAAGGGTTATCACAAGAGAGTGGACCAGGTCCAGCACACTGTGTTCCAGCTGCACACCCACCACTGCCAGAGTCAAACATTCTGATTATTGTTACACTGTGCGCTAATACCACAGAGGAAGACACTGACCTGAGCCTCAGAGGTACTGAATAAGGCAGGGTTAAGCTAGTTTGTATCTCTCTGCTCAAAAGCATTAACAAGGACTCATATTGTGTCTGAGGACCTTTCTGAAGTACACGATGTGGAGCATTGCTTCCACAGCACATTGGTGTCTGTTTGTATTCAAACATGTCCAAACGTCCACATTGTTTTCACAAAGTGTCCCATCTGGTTCTCATCCTCGTGCCTTACCCATATGGCATCCTGAGTTCCAGAAAGGCTGAGGGTTGAAGTTGCTGGAGTCCACGCGGTAGTTGGAGGGGTAAACTCTCAGGAGCTGCCGCTGGTTGAAGCGGACCAGCTGGGCGGGCTTCAGCTGCATGATCTGGTTGACGATGCTCTCGTTTAAGGACGACACCTGCCAGCTGGTCATATACGCTGCCGGTCAGGAAGAAGAAGGGGCGCGTCACGTATACATGTGTGCACTCTACAGGGAATGGGGACACGAGGGTGTCTCTGGGAGTGTTCTAAGAGAGGACGCTATGTCTCTGGGAGTGTTCTAAGAGAGGACACTATGTCTCTGGGAGTGTTCTAAGAGAGGACACTATGTCTCTGGGAGTGTTCCAAGAGAGGACACTATGTCTCTGGGAGTGTTCCAAGAGAGGACACTATGTCTCTGGGAGTGTTCCAAGAGAGGACACTATGTCTCTGGGAGTGTTCCAAGAGGGGACACTATGTCTCTGGGAGTGTTCCAAGAGAGGACACTATGTCTCTGGGAGTGTTCCAAGAGAGGACACTATGTCTCTGGGAGTGTTCCAAGAGAGGACACTATGTCTCTGGGAGTGTTCCAAGAGAGGACACTATGTCTCTGGGAGTGTTCCAAGAGAGGACACTATGTCTCTGGGAGTGTTCCAAGAGAGGACACTATGTCTCTGGGAGTGTTCCAAGAGAGGACACTATGTCTCTGGGAGTGTTCCAAGAGAGGACACTATCGCTCCCTCTTACCTTGTGTCTCAATGTCGTGCACACGGACAGACTTGGTGTATTTGACCAGGTCAGACAGGGCCCGGGACAGCCTCATGGTCTTCCTCTTCCTGGTAGAGGCAGACAACCATTTGTTAGGGAACGAGCCAGAGAGGCGTTTAAAGACTACAGACCTCGATGCTGAAGGTCGTCACTGAGCAGTAGTAGGTGAGTGGTGGGTTTACTTGGTGTAGTACACAATCTGCGTCCGTTCACTGCTGTGGCACTCTTGGTCGACCTCTCCATCAGGCATCAGCCTCTTCTTTACTTTCAATTTCTTTTTCCTCTGAAACAAGAGCCTACCTGTCAGCTCCTACTGCACCACAGCCTCCGACACAGAGGGGGAGCTAGAGGGAGGTTTAGGCAAACCCTCAGGACACAAACCCAGAGTGGTTTCGGAGAATTAGACGGCTCACCTTACGCCTGAAGCTGCCTATTAAAGACCTGCTAAAGTTCTTCTTCTTTTTTGCTTCAGCTTCTGTGGTGGCATCTTTCCCATCCTGAAACATACAACAGTTCAGAATTCCCTCTTGGTTGTCACATTTTACATTCTGTTAAGACCTGTTTGCCCTCTAGAGGTCTTGGAGGATATAAAGGTATTTACACCAGAAAAGACCACAGCTTTTGTCAGTTTTTGCATCCAATATTATTTTGTTATTGTTTATTTTAGTAATAAAGGGCATACGTTTATGGCCAAATCACCTGTACATTTGTGTGCGTGTCTGGACAAGTGATCATATTCACTTACCTGAGTGGTACACCCCCTAAAAAACCTCCACCTTCATGTCAAGCTCTGGTAAATGTCTTACTGTATTTGCCTGTGTGTCCTCCTCCTCCTCCTCGTCCTCCTCTGCACTGTCTTCATCCGATACATCCCCTTCCTCTGCGTCAGCATCTAGGTTGGCTGGAAGCTTCTTTCCCTTTACAATAATGGACATCACAATTGGTAGTTAAACCTGAGTCAAATCAAACGTCTCTGACCGAGGTCTAGTTCAAACCATTTACTTCTACATCCTGCAAGTCTATAGCAAACCAAGATCCCTGATAACTGATATAATCCCCTCACCGATCTGATATGACAAGATGAAACGTTTCTAAACATTTTAGAGCAGAGATTACCCCAATGACAGGCAGGAAGGAAATATGCTTTTAAAGTGTTCAAGTGGGGACTATTTTCACCTTCACCAGGACTTTTCCTTTCAGGGTCTCGGGGGAGGGCAGTTTTCTGAACTCGTTCATGTTGACGGAAGTCAGGTCCACCTTGTCCTGCAGCACCTCCTTCAGGTACTGGGCCATCTTCTTCTGCTGTGGCACTGTGCAGTGGTTCTCTATAGACAGGATGACCGGGTACCTGGTAGAGGTTGTCAGGTTATCTGGGTTCTGCTTCTCAGACACAGAGGCCTAACCCACGACTACAAACTCGGATATGAGAGTAACATTTGATTTTCACTTCAGGGCTATGATCAATGCTAACGTTCCAACGACTCACTGATTCTTTGTAAAGGCATATTTGTTGATGGTTTCGATGACATCTCTGAAGAGGATCTTAGATGTTAGTGTGTAACCATGGTAGACTATGGGCTCCCCATCAGTGCCATCCCAGCAGTCCACTGACCCAGAAAGAGAAAGGAAGAGAAAAGGAAGTGAAGGAAGGAGAGCGTCCATCACTTGTCTGTTCTTGGCAAAAAAAAGGAGACCACCAGGAACAAACCAGTGTTTGTATGTGAACGCAGTTTGTGAGGTCACAGAAGAGCCGCAGTTCCATTGGAGCTTACCCTCCACACAGCGGCAGCCAGCCTGGAGGGCGTAGGCATACATGTCCACCCTGGACTGGGACAGGAACTGGTCCCCTGTCAGGTAAGTGTTGTGTGAGGAGGAGATGAAATAGTTGGTCAGAGGCTGGGTCATATCCTGGTTCACATGGTAGTGGTTTGGGTTGAAGATATCTCCTGCTGGACTCCGCATGTAGTTGGTGAACCCTGGAGCAGGTTGAACACAAGAAGGTCAGACGTTTTCCATTCATGGATTGTGACGTTGATACTACAAGGTCTGGTGGAATGATGACACTGATTGGATAACTAAGGGAATACTAGTTAGTAGTTGTGTGTGTTAGGTACCATCGATCCCCAGGACCTTGTGTTGAAGATGCTCAGGACACGGCTCAAACTGGCCCACTATTTCCAGACAGTGTTCCCTGGTGATGTTGACCATCTAGCGAACAGAAGGGTAAGACAATCATTCAAATTCTCAATTATTGACCTTATATGTTTGGTGTCTTTTTTTGAATCCCATTCTCATAACTATCAGCTCAAAGAAAATGTACATAAAAGATGTTACATTGCAAGACTTATTTTACTGACATTAGGCACAGCTAAAAAAACCATAAGAGGTCATTGTCATACAGGTCCCGTTTTCGTCACTTTTCTTTGTACAGCACCTACCTTCTGTTCATTCTCCAGGAAGCGTGCCAGGTCATTGAGGTCCATATACTCTTTTTGGTTGCTGTAGGAGATCATGATGAGATGGAGGTCTCTGCGAGTGGACATCATCTTATAGAAGTTGCAGAACTCCTCAAACGCTAAAGAACCCTGGTTCTCATCCGTGTCTGCCTCCTAGTATAGAATACATATTATTTAATAAAACTAAATAGTGTCTCAATACATTATTTCCTCATTTTCAGTTTATAATGTAAACTGTTTTATTTTTTATGCAAGATAATTTTCCGTTTATGCATATTATGGTGCCACTAATCATACTGTGCACGTTTAGTGAGGTGTACCATGTTACCTTAAAAACATAACAAAAAACAACTGTCAGTGTTAACGGTCATAGTTCTGGATATCTGTACCATATAGCATCAGTTTAGGTAATGGAGCCCATGTTGTGTAGTGCATTAGCATGGATTATGCAGAGAGAAGCCCTGTGCTGAACAAGTTCAGTGCAGTATTACAACCTCTGCCATCTGTTCAGGCCTGAGCATATGGTCTGACTGCTTCAGCATGCTCCCCCTCTTCCTCTCTCTCCCTCCTCCCCCTCTTCTCTCTCTCCCTCCTCCCCTTTTCGCTCCCTTCTTCTCAACTAACCTGTCCTCTCCCAAGGTATGTCACTAAAACACAGACAGGATAGGACATCTGTAACCCTAAGCAGGGATGATTGGAGATCAGTTTGTAAGAGCATGATCGCTTACCCTCTTTGACTCTACCGTTGAGTTGAGCTTTCGCGTCTATATGCATAATATATACTTTTGTGAGCCCTCTTGCTTTTCTTTAATACCAGAATTATAGGACACTAACAACATCGGTTTGCTTTTAACTTCACTGTTAATTAGGGGAAACGCCAATCCACCCAATCTGAATATAATATATTTATTTTACTATATTTGCATAATATATGATATTATTCAAATTCTGGGTACCAGTTCCAGGAACACAGACCAGTTCCGCAGACTATGATGACCATCTCAACTGAAGCTCACCGTAAACATCTCCCTGACCTTCTCCTTGGGCAGGTTGACATTCAGTTTGTGGAGAAGCTGCAGGACCTCTCCAATGCTCAGGGTGCCATCTCCATTCTTGTCAGCCTCCGAGAATGTCTGCTGGAGCCATGTGATCTGACTGTCAAGGGTGAATGATGACCATTACCCTGTCAGACCGAGGCATTCATCTACAGTATCGTACAATACATCCCTCACAACACAGAGCACTCTGAAGTCATGTAACTGAAAACACTTTACATTAAGGCTACAGTAACTACCATGCATCTACATAGCAATACCTACAGTAAAATACATTGCGGATACATAGCAAGTGCTAAGTAATTAAATGGTGTTGAATATTGGCGGTTAGACCATTACAAAAGTGCAACAAGGCACATGTAGGAGGGAGGGGTGTATGTGGCGGTTGGAAACAGGCAGTTGCAAGGTTCGTGTACCAAAACTCCACTCACCCTTGTTGTGCCACATCCACTTACCACTGGAAAGCCCAACCTTAATGTCATGTGACACCATGTAATGTATTTATACCTAACAGGCTTTTAATACTTTGTATCATCTGTGATCATAAAATCCCCCTAGGATTTGAAGGATATTGGTCCCGGACACGCTGCCTCCTAGCCAGACTGTCCTCGTCACTGATGCCCGCCATTAGGTACTTAAGACCGGTGATCCAGGTACGCGCCTCGTCCCCATTGGTGGTGACCAGGTCCAGGGACTCCACGTGGCTGCCATGGTAAATACTGAAGCAGCAGTTGGGATCAAAGCGGCTGTCTGCATAACGCTGGAAGATCTCCGACTTCTTCCCCTCACACACCTCATGGATGGAGTCGATAGTTACTGGACAGGAGAAGAGTCACAACAGATCAATTCATCGGCTACTGTATCTCGAATTGGTCCGAATTTGTGGAAACTTGCTTTTTAGGAAAGACCTAGAATTCAAATGTATACGTTTAGGACTCCACCAGTTAATGGAAATGGCAAGGTGCCAGGGTAGCGCATCTATTCCTCTCCATTTGTTTACTGACTTTTGGCTCGGTCATGCTTCCTGGAGGGCCTCCAGCGGATGCAGGACTTGTGCTCGTCCAGGTAGAAGTAGCGCACCAGACCCTTCTTCTTTCCTTTGAGCTTTGTCATCTGGGTGCCTGTTTGCATGGTACACATACACCTCTCCACTGCAGAAACACACACACAGTTTCACATCATCAGGCACTTGTTTTTACAGTGTCTAGGCCAGACATTCGACCATCTGAACTGTATAACTGGCTGAAAATGCTAACGTGGTGAGTGAGCTTTAGAAAAAATAGGAATGTTTTTTACCAAACTGACAGATATACTGTACAACTTTCAAATGAAGTTGTCAGCGATTCAATAAACCCTTTTATTTGCGATAATGTGTTCCTTTTGTCTTGGAATGCGTTTCGTGATTCTTTGATGTCACGTATGCCTGAGCTCATGTGTGCGATATTGGGAGAAGGAGTGGTTAAATAGGGAGAAGAAGCAGGGCAGGCAACCTCTGGATGTAATCTGAAGCTGAGACACGTGACTCACTCAAGTCTGCATCGTTCAGTCTAATCTTCAGTGATGGTCTACTGTTGCCTATTACCTACTCACACACAATATATGTGGAAAACACAAATATGTTTGGTTTACCAGTAGGGTAGGTCTATAAATAAGATCTGCATCATAGGTCATAATCACATGTGCTCATTACACAGCCTGTGTAATGAGCACATTAGGTAGGCTTGGTAGGTCATGTTTACATGTAAACAAAAAGGTACTTCTACTGTCTATTTAATTCATTTCACCAAACTAAGATGAACATGAAGAATTTGACTGTGCAGCTCAATAACAATTTCACAAGAACTTCTTACCGATCTGACCCAGTCTCCATTTGGGCTGCGCTACTATACTTCCCCCAATCCAGAAGAACTCCTCTGCCAGCCTGGAGATGGAGGTCTTCTGCCACAGCTTGGGGGAGGTCATGATGGACGGGCTGGGGGTATAGAAGGGGCTGGAAGCTCTCCTCCCCGAGCTGGGGGTGCCCCCGGACAGAGAGGGGGAAAACATCCCCGGGGTCAGGGAGTTGAGGGAGGGAAAGGAGCTCTTGGTGGCGGGGGACAGGGGTCCCCTAGGGGCGGTGACGCTCAGCCCTGAAGACAGAGGAGCCATGCTTGGAGGGGTGTTCATCCCTGCTCGGCTCGTTTAGGTCCACCCCTGCTGGGAGCTGCTCATGTCACTGCCTGCCCCGTAGTCCAGCGCCTCTCTTCCTCGCCCTCATTAAGTACTACCTGGCTCCAAATCACAGTCAGCACTCCAAAGGACCGTTCTCCACATAACGCGGGGAGAAAGTAGATCCGGTCGGTCTTCAGAAGACTATGTCCCGCAACAGCCTCGCCACTTTCTCAATCCACTTTCTCAATTTGTTCATGTCCACAGGCATAAACCAAGAAATGACAATGGAAACAGATGTACTTGTTGCTTCCTTGACTCTCAATCCGTTAGGCCGCCATTCCAGTTCCATGTAGAGGTCCTAATTAAGCGGCCATTGGTCCTCAGTGTTTGTGTTTCAATGAGAGAAGACAGGAGGAGTCTGGAACACGTGTCAGTCCTAAATCTTCTTCAAGCTGTAATCCTGAGTGTAGGCTGCAACCCTTGCATTTACAGAGGGATTTTCCCGCTACTAATAAGCTCTGGAAGGAAAGAGAGCGGGTCGGGGAATAGACAGAGAGATGGGGCAGTGTAATAACTTGAAATAATGACTGACATCAACTACCTTGTTGTTTATTGAATCAAATACAGCTGTATTTACAATTGTTGCTTACTCAGGTCAGCACTCCTTCCTCTCTCATAGGGACACATGTAAATGAGAGAGGAAGGAGTTACACACATATATATGTGTGTAAGTCCTTCCTCTCTCATTTATATCTTGTTCTACTGCCCACAGGTGTTTCTGATCATGACGTG
Source organism: Thaleichthys pacificus (assembly GCA_023658055.1). Classification (NCBI taxonomy): domain Eukaryota; kingdom Metazoa; phylum Chordata; class Actinopteri; order Osmeriformes; family Osmeridae; genus Thaleichthys; species Thaleichthys pacificus. The sequence continues at coordinate 14,559,593 of CM042868.1, forward strand.
GCCTCTTAAATATAACCCTTCTGTTCTTCAATCAAAATGTTCTTTCTCAACGTTTTTGGAAAGGAAATTAAAAGGTGCAGTGTTCAAAACATTTTCCCAGATCTGTAATATCAAAAGAATGGCCAGTGTCTGGACACAATGTCAGCCTTCTGGACACGGCCATTCATTTGATACTATATCTGGACAAAATGTCAGCCTTCTGGACAGGCCCTTCATTTGATACTATATCTGGTCAAAATGTCAGCCTTCTGTACATGGCCATTTTGTCCAGATATACAGCTCTGAAAAAAGTTAGAAAACCTTTTTCTTTCCTTTCCAATAACGTTAAGTGAGGAACCGAAGGGTTCAACTTGCAGTGGCCTCTTAAATTAAACCCTTCAGTTCCTTACTCAAAATGTTCGTTGTCAACGTCTTGTAGAACAAAAATCTGAACTAACATTTTTACATAGGCTATTAGGCTACCATGTTCTGAATGTGAAGTCCCAGAAAAGGCTAGCCTATTATATATGTATATTATATATTTCTATTTTTTACTTAACCCTTGTGTTATCTTTGGGTCATTCTGACCCATCAGTCATTGTGACCCACCGTCGTATTGCGACAACTTTACCGCATACGAAAACAAAGTGAAGCATTTTCTTTTAACTGTTGGGCTGTCTCAGACCCCCCACATTGCGAAGGTTAAAATACAATTATTTGTATTTGTTTTTGTATTGGGTAAACACAACGATGGTTCGTTATGAACCTTTGGGTCATGTGACCCGAAGGCAGCACAAGGGTTAAGTTCATTTTCCAATAACAACCACACCTGGGTGCTTACAACCTCGCAAATCGGTCACTGAAACTTCACTCTCGCATCAGGAAGGGACAAATCTGCACGCCTTGACTTTTGCAACCCTTGCGATTCATTTGTTGTCAAACTTGCACTTGCAGTTGTGCAAGAAAGCAGAGCGGGTGGAGAACTAAAAGAAAACAAAGCGCTCTCTTTTTGGAAGATACTTACCCAGTCTTGGTGTGCCATAACAGATAGAAAATTGATAATACATTTCAAGAGTCATGATCTTGCAACATTGCTGATTAGTCTTCACGTGTATTGTTGGGAACTTTCAGCACCACATGATCTGTGATCTGATCTGTAGAAGGATAGCAAAATGTCGCCCTCTTGAGTACAGACTCATAAAAACATACAAAGAAAGTACAAAAGCAAAAAAATTGCCAAACACCCTCATACAAATGGTTGATTTGATTTTAATGGATATCATAGAGGTTTTCCAAGGAAAAAGAAAACATCGAAACAAACGGCAAAATAAAACCCCACTTCCAAAACTACTATTAACAGTATTAACGAATGCAATGCATATTCCCATTACATTGTATCCAACATATGTTCAGTGGGGACATAATAATAAGACATGTAAGTATGTTTTTCTAAAATATCTGTGAGCACCAAAGGTTGAAGACCAGGAGAGATGTCCTATCTATCCTACTTGAGTCTGGAAAGCCAGTAGAGGGGTAGGTACTCAAATATATAATTATTTCATCTGATCATTTTGGTCTGGGTTTAAGTAGATACATCCGCAATCCATAAAACAATGAACATCTCTTGTAGCTCCCATCAGAAGGAAGAAACATATATGGGAATTGTGACTATAATAGTAATGGTGTCTTTCTCAAAAGGATCACCTATTGTTTAAAATAATGACCGATAACTTGTCTTTTCCTCTATGTTTTACCAATCATTCATTACTTCCATTCAGCCCATTGATTTCAAGCGATGTTCAAGGGTGCAATAATCCATCAATTATATCATAATCACAAATATACATTTTCTTTTGGTTTCAAGTAAGATAAAAACTATTACTCATAATAGAATTAAAGTGTAAAGCAAGCAAAATTTCTTATTATTTACAATATCACAATTGTATTTACAAAATAGAACTGACAGAACAGAACTAACAAAATAGTTGTTAAATGTTGTTCATGTTCTGTTGTAATTTTAACAAAGCAATTGGGAGTAAAATGCACAATGCAATTTGTCTTTATTTTAAAAGTGCAATTCCTTTTCTTAAGTAAAAAAATATATATTCATATTTTGTATATATGTAGAAATGTTGTTCATATAAAGCATATGTTGATTTAAGAGCCCTACAAATCAGAAACAAAAAATGCTTACGGGTTTACAGGCAGCAAATTATTTTGGAATATAAATTATTTTACAGTATTCAATAGAAAATCTGAAATACCGCAGTTCAACAAAAAGACAGCCATTATCATAGTTGTTCTATACACAACATCAGATTCACCGGCAACACAATATTTATCACATGGTTTGGTTTCATACACGTCTGATTTGAAAACAAAAGGAGGCTGTGGGCATCATAGTAAAAAGTTACACTTCCATACAATATTCAAGATGAGAATATAAAGATCGTGTCCCCAGATACTTTACGCTTCCGTCAGATGAAACGGATCTGGAGGGTTGAGAGCAAGCTGTATGCCTATAGGGTTTACATGGATGTGCTGATGTGAGTGCCTGGAACCTGGTACCCTGCTAATCATGCAACATTTCCTTTTAAATCTCCACAACATGTTCAAGAAGCAAACTGATTGAGTCAGTGACAAAGTGGAAAACCTTGGTGGTGTGCTTTCCAGTTGTCCTGTGAATGTAAATAATATATTACCGTTGAATTGTGTACCGAGATTCTGTGGAGGTGTCGCCCCCTACTGTTCTGTACTTCTGTTCCCTACATATTCAAGTAATGTTATGGAGCTATAGTTGCACATCTTTAAATAGCTTATATACCAAAATAAAGTCCTTATCCAGCATCAGGGGAGTCAGGAGAGGAGTGTGTCTGTTGTCTTTCAGGAAGATGTCTTTCTCATGGGGTTGCAGCTAGCTCTCATGCTCAACCAGACCACTTTCCAGTTCCAGTTGAAGTTCATATATTATCATAATAATGTCAATTGTCATCATAACAAGATCTTCCAACTTTACTAATAAAAAACATGAGACCATCCTCTTGAAATCATTGGGTATTTTTTGCTGAATTAATTTCCCCTTAACAGGAGCTGCGATCGATGCAGTGTGTTCTGCAGCCACTACAGTACCGTTTGTCTCTGGCGAGCCCGGCAAAAAAACGCTTCACCGTGGCCCACAGCATTAGGAAACTCCGTTGGTGTGCTGTGGTTGCGTAAGTCTGAGCGTGTCTGTGTGGGAGTCCTTGCTGTCCGGGCTGTCGTGGGCCTTCTGCAGCTCCAGCTGGCCCTGCAGCTCCTTCACCATCCTCTCCAGGCTCTGCCGGGCCTCGCGCTCCTGCTGCAGCTCCTCCCTCAGCTGCTCAGCGGTCCACCTCGGCCCGCTGCAGCAGCACCTGCAGCTCCTCGATCTGCTAGAGCACCGGGAACACACGGCCACGGTCAGAGGGGGCCCCGCACGCACGCACGCACGCGCAGAGGAACACGCGGGGGAAGACGACACTTTCGCTAGCGTTGTTTTTTCCCCGTAACCCTGCTCACCTGAGAGGAGTACTTGACCCGCAGGCGCTCGGCCTCGCAGCCGCGGTCGCAGACGCGCTGTTGCCTCTCCTTCTCCAGCTCTCGCTTCAGCCGCGTGCGAGACTCCTCCGCCTCCTGGGTCTTCCTCTCCCACTCGGCCCGCAGGCGCTCGATCTCCTTCCTCAGGCCACGCTTGGCCTCCACCGCCTCGCGCAGGCGGCCCTTCTTGGCCACTCGCACAAACTCCAGCTCCTGGAGGGGACAGGGACAAAGCAGGGTCAGCAGGATGAAAGCAAAAAGGGAGTCGTGGTAATGACAATCCTTTCCAGCTTTGAAAGTTTGCCTAGGTGCTTGCTAGCTAGCCATAGGCAAACTTAAATGGCTAACTTGCTGTATACCACATCTGATATATAAGCTGTCACAACAGTGAAAACACTAGAATAATCTTTTGGCCTAAGACCGTATTGCTTAAATTTCCGCTTACTGACCAAACGGCTAATAAATTTAACTGTTTGACCCTGGTGGTTTTGCCCACACCCCAGGGATTCTGGGGACACAAGTTCCTCTTTCTTGTCTTAATCACTTTCACATCGAAATAACAGCAACGGATCAGTCCATGAGTACTCAACCCTAGCTCTTCTTGATGCTTGCTGGGATGTTGAGCTATAACATAAACCTTTTTTGGTTCGTTCTACCTATGAAAGCTTGTGTGCCGGTCCACGATGTGTTCCTGTTCTAGCGTGTGCGTACCTGCTGGAGGCTGCGCTTGGCCTGCAGGGCTGCAGCCAGCTTCTCCTCCTGCTTCAGCTTCATCTTCATCACCTCCTGCAGGAACTTCTCCCTGGCCTCCTGGGAGTCCAGGCCCCCGTACAGGCTCTGTCTCAGGGCCTCCAGCTCCGGGCACGGGGCCCCAGGCAGCCAGGTCGGGCCGGGGCCCTCCGAGGGCCTCATGCTGCCTGGGGGCTCCTGGGGCAGGGGCAGAGCTGGGGTCTGGCTCACACTGTTGCAGGCTGGGAGAGATGAGGTCAAGGAGGGGATGGATACTGGGCCTGTGAGACAGACAGAGAGAGGAATAACATAGGTAATGATATAGGAGTCAATATAGATTGATTGATTGAAGTCAAGGTAAAGTACGATAACTTTCTTTCTCCTGTGATACTAAAAGCAGCCTCCAGATGGCAGCCTAACACAGGGACTACACCTATCTCTTCGGCTCGTCAACCCATTCAGTTATGTGTTAAGCCCTTCTTTTAGAGTGATCCTGCTATCTCTGCTAGAGGCTGCAGTAGACACAGACATCATGTCAGGCTTAGACTGCCGTGTTTCTGCTTGCTTACATTGGATGGAAGGTTAGGGTCTGGGGTCAAGTTTGTGACGTTGCTTTTAGGAAGCAGTCGAGCGTGTGTCCTACTCACAATCCTCACAGTCGTCCACGTCGATCTCCCCATCATCGTCCATCTCCATGTCCTCTTCCACCGCGTTGGCTGGTGGAGGGAGAACGGGTTTGGGGACTGGGGGCTGTGGTGCTCTGGAGCTGGCAGGGGTGTCCTTCTCCCTGTCTCTGGTCTGGGTCCCCATGGTCTGGCCCTCTCTGAGGAGGGGGCTGGCCAGAGGAGCTAGCGCTGTGTTGGGAACCACACAGCTCTCCTGGCCGATCTGCTGGCTGGATCTATGGAGGCCAACAAATGAGACTTTCAGTTCTCCTCTTAAAACAGGCGCTTTTTCGAAAAGGGAGGTTCACTTATGTCGCAACACACTGCCATGGGACAGGTGAAGTAAGGTTAGGTTTTGGGGGATCAAAAGGAATTCAAAAATGGTTCAATTCCAAAATCGTTTGCGAGACAGCCCCTTACCGCTTAGCCTCACTGTGATTGGTGGTTTTGTCCCTCTCGGAGGAGGGGGACCAGGGCCGGAAGGCAGAGGCTCTCTGTTTCAGCTGGGCTTGTTTCACATCCTGAAAAACGAAGAACAGGTCATTCAGCGAGACTGAAGAGCAGCTTAGTAAACAGTCCAATTCCAAATCAATGTGACTCCTTCACTAAGGTTTCGCCCCGCGAAGCGGAGGTGACCTGACATGACGGGGGTGTACAAGGTCACAGAACTTGCCGGAGGACAAAGACCCTCCTGTCAAGGACCCCCGTGACCTTGAAGTCCCACAAATCAGGTTTCACACACTCACAGAAAGAACACAAGATACAAACCTTGCTGGCAGACTTCGTCAGAGATTGTAACCAGTCGTGCTGTCTCTCCTTGTCGGCTAAGGGAGAAAGCAGCTTGTCCAGCTTGGACTTCTTAGCTGGAGCCGGGCTGTGGGACTGGGAAGAGAAGAGATTGAAAGTAAATATGATGTTCTACCACGAAACATTTACAGGAATAGTACAAATCAACAATATGAGTCAAATGGTCTATATCACACAGTATGTATTTCGATCGAAGAAATGTCTGTTTAACCCCCTGCATGGTGTACTTTACATCATCCCTCTGCCATTATCTCTAAACAGAGCAGAGACCACTGGGTGGTGACCACACTGTGCCCGTCATTCACCCCCAGGCTGTGCCAGGAAACAAGGCTGGGATACGAACAAATTGAGAGAGCCAGACAGAGTTCAAGTGATATGTCTGTGGGAAAGCTCTGTCTGTCTGTCTGTCTCTGTGCGTGTGTGTGTGCGTGTGTGTGTGAGTGTGTGTCTGGACGCTAGCTGGTCTGGATGGCAGCCAGCAAGGCTACACATGGACCTGCCAGCTTTAGGAGGCGCCATCAGGTACACAGAGCGAGAGAGAGAGAGAGAGAGAGAGAGAGAGAAGAGAGAGAGACAGAAAGAGGGAAGCTGAGAGCTCTAAACTCGGACAGACGTTTTGGGGTGAAGCTAACCTCAATACAGGGCATTAACTCACAAAATGTTTCCCTCTCCGCTCTGCTGATGGTGGTGGAGTCAGGAGAGACTACATGTCTCTGTTTAACCCCCCCCCCCCCCCCCCCCTCTTACACACACACACACTCAGTGGCCCAAGTCATATCCAGGAAGTGTGTGTGTGTGTGTGTGTGAGAGAGAGAGAAAGAGGCCCCTGTGGTGAGACAGTAACCGAGCCCCCTAGCCTCAGGTCTCAGCCTGTCAGGACGGGGCTGCGTTTACCTAGGCGCTGGGAGAGACCTGCTCAGACCTGACTTCTATGACAGTCTCCCTTCAGGAATCCCAAACACTCCACAACTCCCCTCCCTATCTCCCCTCTCCCCCATGGAAAGGGTTACTCACTGTACGCTGCCACCTGCACTACACTGTGTGTACAGCCACTGGGAAAAAGACTGAATGGAAAAGTGGGCTTTGCTCAGCAGCATAGTTTGAAGAGGTTCACCTGGAGGTGTGGAAGACAGATTGTTGGGTGATGACTGGCAGCTTGGCTGTTAATGAATCATGTTTGACAGTTCTCACTAAGAGATAAGCTGCAAGCTGTCTGTGTGTGTATGTCTCTGAGTGTGTGTGTGTGTGTCTGTGTGTGTGTGTGTCTACCTGTCTGTCTGCCTGTGGTTCTGGCACCAGGGGTGGAGGTGTGAGTCAGGTCTGACACAACATAACAGAGAACCTCCGTTCTAGAAACTTCTGCTTGGGTCGAATCATATAACCCTACCCTCTCATTTGGCTGTGTCTGCCGGAGCTTGGCTCATAAAGCTATAATCAGACAGCAGTTGTGTTATCACAAGGCCTAAGTGCATCTGGCATGACTGTGGTCGTCTGGACACTCCTCTTATGTCTCTCTGACTCACACACATCACTGCTCAAGTACCCACGCACACACACTCGTATTCACACACTGCAGATGTACTCACACAGGCCCACAGCAAGGCAGAAAGTCTAGCGAGGTTTACTCTTAAGAGACACTAGCCTAGACCTCCAGCTGACACATCAGCCACACACACACACACTCTCTCACACAACACACACACACACACTCTCTGGCACGCACATACACGCACATCCTCGTTAATCTCTCACCTGTTTTACCAGTGGTTTTCCGACAAACTGCCAAACGGTGAAATCCGACTCTGTAATTACTGATATGGTTGTTGTTTTCCCAACAAAGGCTGTCTGTGAGTGTGTGCGTGTGCGTGTATGTATGCGTTTGACTTTGTGTGCGTGAATGCGTTTGACTGTGTGTGTGTGTGTGTGTGCTATTCCTACCCTGAGGTTTGGAGCTACAGGAAGACTGAGGCCCGAAGACAAAACAGAGTGGGAGAGCGGGGCCTCCCAGACACCACAAGGGAGCTGCTAGCTAAATCTGACAGGGAGCTCAGCGGAGAGCAGCCCCACCGGAGCCACACACACTTCCCTCCCCACCACACCAGACATAACACGCTCCTTCTCACACACAGCCACACACACACACAACACACACACTTACACGAGCACGCACGGATACACGCACACCCAAAACACTGACACCCACACTATACACTGCCGGTCTCGTACTCGCAGGGCACAGGATAGAGCCCTCACTGTCTCCAACCTGCTCCAGGCTGTTCCAGTTTCGAAAGAGAAGGGAGGAAAGAGAGGGAGGGAAAGAGTGAGGGTTGAAAATCAGGGAGAGGGAAGGAGACTTCCTCTTCGGAGTTTGCTTTGGCTGGGGCCCCTGTGGGAACGGAGTTTCGGAGTGAGAAGGGGGCGGGGGCGAGGGGGCGGGTCTGGAAGGGGGGGGGGGGGCGCGAGGGGGCGGGCCTGGAAGGGGTGGGTGGGGGGGGGGGGGGTGAAGGGGAGTGATCAGGGGACCACAGAGGAGGAAGCTCGGAGCTGGAGGAATGTCTGCGTGAAGGCCAAGTACAGGCTCCTCTTAAAAGAGACTTAGCCCATTCATGCGTTGCCCTTTTCAACTCGCCGCTATTGTGTGATGGCTCTCTAAGGAGCCCCGTAATGAGGGAAGGTTTCAAAGTGGAGCCGGGGGCTAAACAGGGCGGGGCTACACGGAGGCTAAAGCTGACATGCTTTCTCCTGGGAGGACACTCCTGTTATTACACGGTCACTCAGGGAGAAGGGCCGTGTGCAGCCACGACCAGAACAGACACCCCTCACCCCGACACAACCGCTCATATTACGGTCATACTACTGTCATGCCGTGGATAATATTCTGGTCCTGTTATGGTTAATGGAGGCCTAGCACAATGGAGTGGGGGGGGGGGGGGGGAAGAGCATGTTTACTTCTTTGCGTCGGCCGGCTCTGAGTGTGCTGAACTCTCCCACTCCACGCTGGCACAAGAGCACTGCACCCCACCAAGCTGGCCCACGGCTGCCAGTGAGACCAAAATAGTCGTCCCTGGCCGAGTTTCCCCAGGCAACCGTCACACAATACCACTGCATGCAGGATGGCGTGGCGTTCCCAAAAGTGCCCGGCAACGAGACACAACAGTTTCACGTTTCAGACTCCTTCCCCTGTGATGAAGCTCAGGGTGTATTCCCCAGCTCTGAGTATGCTTTGCAGGACACTGTCTCACTCAAGGGCACACACACACACACGCACATACCAACTGGCCATGCTCAGTCCAAGGCTACCAGCATCAGTGGGAAGTGGGCTGGGGTGGCAAAGGGGGTTATAGCAGGCTGTGGCCTAGCAAGTTTCCCTCAATGATCCCTTGTTTGTTGATCTAAAACCTATATCATTTCACCCATGCTTGGCTGAGCTGACCAGTATCCTAAGAGAGACTATTTCCTCAACCCGAACCATCCCTTTTAAGCATCATTAAAATGGCCGCCCTTCAAAATGGCCGCCACTGGAAGACCGTTGGGAGAACACACTGAGACGATGAGCCACTGGAGTTAAACCTCAGAGCCATAGTAACAGTGGTCTGGTCTGGTCTGGCCTGCCACGCGAACAGTCTTAACGCAAAGCAAGGCTGATTGGATTGTCCTAATTGTCTTTGGGATTGAGATGAAGGTCTGGGCTGAGCAGGTCTGTTCTCATGAAGCAGGGAGACTCAGAGCCTTTCCCCCCGACATGTCACCTTTAGCCTGAGATCAGGGGATGGGCTATGAATACTGTAGCATGTCCCACAGCTCTCCCTCCACACGCCTCCCCCGCCACAACTAGGAAACAGAACCACGTCTGCATACGTAGATGTGGCCGATACTACAGTGGCAACACTAGGAGTCAGGTGGCTGAGCGGTTAGAGAGTCGGACTCGTAATCTGAAGGTTACCGGTTCGATTCCCTGGCTGTGCAAAATGACGTTGTGTCCTTGGGCAAGGCAATTCACCCTACTTGCCTCGGGGGGAATGTCCCTGTACTTACTGTAAGTCGCTCTGGATAAGAGCGTCTGCTAAATGACTAAATGTAAATGTAACACACACAGCTGCCTGACTCTTACCTAGTGGATTTCCCTCACAATCAATCGAATCGGATCTCGTCCTCTATCAGCGGCTGTGCATCGACATTCATCGACAGCGCGAGTCGTGCGGGGTTACAAGAGCCAATGAAGGCCGATGCACAGATACGGTTGTTCACGTTGTCATCTGTGTCGATCCGACAGTCCTCGTATCTCTCTCCCAGGCGAGGTGAGACAGAGCAACAGACTGTTAACACCGAGAGGAGGGAGCAAATTCAATTGAGGGGACCGATAGAGCCACTAAAACATCACGTGGCCACGTTTTCTAATTAGGTTTTCTGCCTGAACCATGAAGAGGGCCGGAGTATCGGGCGGGAAGGGATGTAAACAGACCATGATCTCACTGAGGGGATGTGGAGGGCAGGCTGTGTGGAGGTGTGACCCCTCCACTAAGAACCGCAAACCCAGAAATACCAGCTCCAGATTACACGTTATTACCGCGAGCGTGCCTGCACCTATCTCCGGACATGAGACTGCGTGTGTGCGTCTGGGAGGCGGGTATATTTAGGCAGCCGTACCGCCACATTCTCAGGGTGCTTTCAGGGAAGCGCCTAAGCGGCTCTGGTGGAATTGGCCGGTTGTACGGATGGCCAAGCTCGGCAGTGTGGTCTATATGTGGGATGCGCAGCGTTCTACATAGCCAATTAGGGCACACAGTACCAACACGCCAAGAGGGCATAGACATACACATGCCCACACACACACGCACACGCATACTCATACATACACGCTAACCACACATGCACGCTAACCACACAATGTCTTTTTCTGCTCCTATTCACATTTAGCACAGTTGCAATGAGGGAGCAGCTGCAGAGCTAACCAGGAGGCCGAAGGGTGTGAAGGTGAGAGACAGAGAGGGGGGGAGGGCAGGGGGAGAGAGACAGAAAGAGGAGGAGAGGGAAAAAGCGAGAGACGCAGAGAGGGAGAGGCAGGGAGAGAGAGCAGAAAGGCAGAGGGACAGAGGGAGGGAGATAGAGAAGCAGAGAGAGAGGCAGGGAGAGAGACAGCAGAAAGGCAGAGGGACAGAGGGAGGGAGATAGAGAAGCAGAGAGAGAGAGAGAGAGAGGGAGGGAGGACACATATCAGGACCCCTCGTTTTCATCTGTCTGCTCGTCTGCATAATGTCGGCCGCCAGCAAGTCCACTTCAGATTAGCCAATTGCTGTTGGCCTGCTGTAGCTGTTTGCCCACTGCTCCATGAGACAGTAAGTCTTGGACCGCCTCCGTTGAAATCCCACAGATTAGTGCTAATGCCCCAGCAAAGAAGGCTGAAAGACGATTTAAATGTCACTGGATAACCTCTCAGCAACCCAAACAGTATCGCCTCCAAGCACACACACCATCCTATCACACACACACAGACCATAATATCACACACGCACACATGTAAACACCATTAAATCACACACACACACTGTGGTATCACACATACACTGCATCCCTGCATCTACCCCTGGCCCCTGGAGACTGTGTGATTGACGTGGCTGCCAGCCAAGCAGATCCTGTCTTACAAGTTTACTAAGAACAACGATTGGATAAAAGGAATCAACAGATTCGTCAACAGACACGGGCACACAGCGGGTAAGCCGAGCGTGGGCAGGGGGAGAGGGTAGCCGCGGGCCCACCTGGTCAGCTGACCCCCGCGCTGACTGGGCCTGGTAAGCTGAGACACATGACCACATGCCTGCAAACAGACGGGCTTGGCGAGGACGGGGGGACGGGGGGGTGAGGACGGGGGGGGGGGGGGGGGTTCAGTGGGGTGGGGGCAGGTGGCAGGTTTATTTGGGCAGATGAAAAAGGGATGAATACCAGGAAGAGGTTACGAGGTGTGTGAGGGGGCAGGGGGGGAGGGAGGGAGGGAAAGGGAGAGAACGAGATGAGGGTGGGGGGGCCATAAAGCTGAGGTGAAGTTAGGGTCAGTGCCCGGTGTCCCCTGTGATGTCACGTCACTGACACAGTGTCTGTCCTGGGAACTGGCAGGGGAGGTCACTAGCTGCAGCGAGGTGATAAATCCACAGTGTTTTTATAGATGGTCGTTCTGACTCCTCTGTCTCTGCTCCAAAGCAGACTCCCCAGGCAGACCAGGCCTGGCAGATAGGCTAATACGCACCAAATACACAACTCCCTTTAATCAGCACTGATGCTAACAAGGCTAACTCCCCTTTAGCCCTGATGAATCCCTTGGTTTGTATGTTTGGACACCAGGGGATGTTGGTGTTGGTGGGCCTGTCTCTGTGTGTGTGTGTGTGTTTTTGATTTGGTGTGCATATGTGTGAGAGTACACCCCAGAGTATTACTCTTCTCATGTAAAACCACTAGACCTTGAGTTCCGTTTGGGGTGAGACAATGTGGTGGTGGGTAGAAGTGCTAATGGCTTCATTCAGAATGAGAGGAAGCATTAGGCAACAGAGAACCTTTGCTAAAAGCACTAAGAAGCCCTAGCATGTGCCTGAATAGAATTAAATCACTGGGGAGAAAAAGAGTGGGTTTCTGCTCTCAGTTACAAAGAAACTGCCGAGAAATATTCCAAACTGCATCCGGTATAACCAGCAGGAATATATTCTCTCTCTCTTTCTCTCTCACCTTTCCAGTCGGCCTCTTTCTGCACGTAATATTCGACTGGAGATCAAACAGTATTTCACTTGTTTGCACTTGTTCACGACATCCCCCGTGAGGGAAACACGAGATAAAAACACCCACAACATCCGCTCTTCAGATCCTACATTCCAGCCTTCAACATTTTGGCTTTCCTTTTCCTCCTCCTCCTCCTCCTCCTCCTCCTCTTTCTCTATTCACAGGAAAACATATCTGCTTACGTGGGAGATTTGGGTGAGAGGGCCTGGTCTCCCCAGCCTCCAAAAATGGGGGGGGGGGGAGCAGCTTTAAAATGGAGGGAGGAGGGAGGGTGGAGGGAGAGAGGGAGGGAGGGTGGAGGAAGAGAGGGAGGGAGGGTGGAGGGAGAGAGGGAGGGAGGGTGGAGGAAGGAAGGGAGGGAGGGAGGGTGGAGGGAGGGTGGAGGGAGGGAGGGTGGAGGGAGTGAGGGAGGGTGGAGGGAGGGTGGAGGGAGGGTGGAGGAAGGGAGGGAGGGTGGAGGGAGTGAGGGAGGGAGGGTGGAGGGAGTGAGGGAGGGAGGGTGGAGGGAGGGTGGAGGAAGGCAGGGAGGGTGGAGGGAGGGTGGAGGGAGGGTGGAGGGAGGGAACACTGAGCTAGGCAGCGCCGGCTGAAGCCACAGCAGCTCTCCCTCTGCTCCGTGACCCTGAGACGAGCTGGAAGCCGTTTCTTTTCCTTTCTGGATGGTTTTATAGGGGTTCTTCGGAATTCTTCGGAGCTCCTCACCATAGCAACGCCATAACAGTGGAGCGTGACTCTGCGTTGACTCAACGACCAGAACTTTGCTGAACATCTTAGGGGCCAAGGTTCTCCTTTCCTCCCCACTTCCTCAGACAGAGACAGATCTCCTGCAGGGGCTAACTGGATGACCGCATGGAGCATGAATGCAGACACATGTCGAAATAACTCCATGCACATGTGGTGCCCTGGCCTGGTGTCTAGTACCCTGAGGGGAGTGAGGCCTTATCTCCCGCTGAGCCACAGGTGCAGACGAGAGAGATGGATGGCTGTTTGTCGAAAGGAGGTGAACCGCATCCCATTGATCAGAGGAGAAAAAGAGGAGAGCAGAGTGAAGGAGAGCTCAGGGCTGGTAGAACGGGGCTAGTTGTGGGCTGGACTGACATGACAGATAACGCCGACCCCGGGGAACGTGGACAGTTAGAGACAGACCGCCTAGCTTAGGGTAGCCTAGAGCACGGCAGAGCGCACAAACACGTCAATGGGTTATATAAACGCATCCCGTCTCTGGCTGTCTCTCTCTCCCTCTCTGGCACTTTGTTGACCCTAATGCAGTAGCGGATGAAGGCAGGCAGTCTGACAGGCAGGCAGGCAGACAGGCAGGCAGAGTAGCAGACAGACAGGCAAGCAGCCAGGCAGGCCTGAGGACAGAGCCTGGTGTGATCATGTAATCCCCACAGCCTCCGCTGGCCTCTCTCTAGCAGCAAATCCCCTTGACCCCACCGGGCGGAGCGCTCAGCGCTGACCACAGATGGACACCAAGCGTCCCCACGGCACAAGCACGCCCCCCTCTCCAGCGTGGGCCGTGCTGTACAGGAGGGCTCGGAGTCGCCCCGGCTTCACTAGGAGTGGAGACGGTTTGTACCGTCACTGGGAAATCTATCCCCTTTTTTATGACAGGATTATTAGAATAAAAGAAATGGGAATGTGCTGGTTGGTTTCATCTCACGCCCACGTCGTTTAGTTGGAGGATGATAAATGAACAAACGGTGGATTCGAGTCCAATTCCGTTCAATGCCACCTTTTCAAATCCCTAAGACTATAATGCACTGTGTTGGGGGGGGAGGCGGAGTAGAAATATGGTAGCATGTCTCTTCTGTAAGCCTTCTACCTCCTCCTCCTCCTCTCTCCCTCCCACCCGTCTCTGAATCATGCTCATCACTTAGCACGCCGGCAGAGGATTTAGCGAGCCGTGTGCTGATTGGTGAGCAGGCAACTTCTGTGTTCCTCTTGTCTTGACTAGTTAGGACTGTTCCTGAGAACACGGTGCGCGTCTGCTGAAGTGTAACTCAAGACCACACTACGCAGCCCCGGGTTCTTCAGCTGCTCTCTGAGACAGCTGGAAGATGCATGTGGGGTGTGTATGTGTGTGTGTGTGTGGTGTGTGTGCGTAGGCAAAACATGGAATCAAGCAAAATTATCCTTTTACTTGATGCATGTAAGGTCATAGCACTGGGGCATGGTACGCTTCCAGCTCTCTCACTCGCTGGCTCGCTAGCCCTCTCTCTCTCCTTCTCTCCCTCTCCCTCGCCCTCTTTTTCTGGTAGTCTGCCACAGGGAGGGGAGGCCCGGCGCAGGAACTCAATAATAACTTTCAGCAGTCTAGCCAGGAGGCTGGGGGCCCAGACTGTGGCTGTTCTCGGCTGCTTCCCGCACTCCCTCCTCTCGGCCCCACGCTCCTCCCCTCTCCGCTTCCCTTTTCCTCTCCTCTCCTCCCTTCCCTCTTTCTCCCAGTCTGCTCGTGTCTGTGGGCGCTCACCGGGACTGATGCATACTGCAGACAGGCTGAGCGCTCTTAAAGAGACACACACACGCGCACACACGAACACATTTTTCTCCTCTTAATCACTGCAGTGAAGGCAGTGGAGACGGAGAGCAAAGGGGCCGGAGGCGGTTCTTTCCACCCTCTGACTGGAAGGATCATCTCTGTCTTTCTTCTTCGTTTTTCTTTCTTCCTTTCTTCCTTTCTTTCTTTTTCCTGTGGGGCTCGCCGCGACGGGGTGAAGCGAGGGGCAAACCCAGATACGCGAAGAGGCTTTCAGAGCTTCTAGGGCCGGATTCTTCCACTGCAGCATCTGGGGGGGTGGGGGGTGGGGGGGGGGTGGTGGTGGTGGTGGGGGGGGGAGTCATTGATGCTGTTCTCTACACAGCAGGGAAGGGGCTTGTCAAGTGCAATCTGCGGTCTTGGCCATGAAACAGTTTTTGATGCCATTCTTATGATAATCGCCAGGGACAACCCAATAAACCTAATAAGGGCGACCTCAAACGATGGCCACCGCTCTCGGGTACGCCAACACTACAATCTGTGCGTCTCTTAAGGAATCAGGAATGTGCGTTATTGTTGAGGCCATTTTACAGAGCTCTACCCCGCTAATTAATAGTGACTGGATTCGCAAACCCTCTTCGCTCCACAAACACGACAATGCTGGAGGCTGCTGGGAACGGGCGTGGTCTATCTGGTACAGGACGTCTCATTGAAGAAAGTAAACTAGTCTGATCTGGAAGCTCTTTTGGAAAAACACCGCGACTGAGGTGAGAGAACACAACAACAGTGTTCTCCAGACAGTTGACACCTGGAATTCCAAACAAACCCCCCCCCCCCCCAAAAAAACGAGCAAAGAATCGAGAGCAAACGTCTCGCAGGGAGATGAGAGCGGCGTGCCGCGGACAGACCAGCGGAGTCCGAGCGGCCGGACCCGGGACGTAGAAAGGAAACGATTACAAAATGGAACAGGGTTGAGCGACAGAAACCTACATGGGCGTGCCTGACAAACACGCTCTCATTCTTCTGCTGTCAGCACTTTGCTCCTTGGGAGAACGCAGGCCGGGGTCGCCAAACCCAACCCCAGACAGACAAGGTAGAGAGAGAGAGGTCACGGCGGCACCAAGCTCGCCTGACACAACACCCCCGCGCCGGAGACTTTCTCTTTTCCATCGCTCGAAAACAGGAGGAGGAGGGGGGGGGGGACACCTTGGATATCGTGAGAAGGCGAAAGAGAGAACGAGAGAGAGATAGAGAGAAATAGAGAGAGAGAGAGAGAGAGCTGGAAATACAGGTAATCTCATCACCATAAACATAGAAGAAGAAAAAAGAGATAGAGTGAGGAAGAGAGAGAGAGGAGGGGCAGGGGGCGGAGGGGAACAAACCGTCCCGAAGAATGATCGCAGATGAAGCCGTGGCTAGGAGACAGACTTGAAGGGGTTAACCTCTCTGGGTTGTCTGCAGGCTGGGCCCCAGCTCACCAAGTCTCTATGGGAGGTATCAGTACCAGAGTCAGCAGGCCAGACAAGCATGGTGAAACCAGAACCCCAGCACTGCTTTGGAAAACCAATAAGCAGCACAGCTTCCAGCCTCCATCGCCCAGCCTAGCCTCTGAACCTCCATCCACATCCAGCCTCGAGAGTCCGGTCTGCCAGACTCCAGTCTACATCCAGCTAACAGCCTTGAGTCTCCAGTCCCCTGGCCTCCCCCTCCAGCCTCCCTCAGCCTAGACAGATGGTCTTCAGCCAGGACATCCAGACCAGGGGTCAGCACAACACAGGAAGCACCTCAAGATGATCTCCTCTTGTCATCGCTCAAACATCTCCTGGAGAACGGCCTTTCTTTCCATGCGTGTAGTATTCCGTGAGTGTGGCGTTTAACGATGAAACGCACACACGGACTTTCTCACACACACACACGCACACACACACATGCACTTTACAAGATATTCTCCCTGGGATGGCGAGGACTCGACCTGGCCTTCTGAAACCCAGACATCTGCCTCTTACTCAACAGAGCACAGGGAGCTTGGCGAGGGTGACACATACCCAAACAACACCGAGCCATTGAATCATCGGTGTTTACGCCGCCACATAATTCGGCACCATCTGTGAAGCTCTCAGGTCTGTAACTCTGCATGGCGGAGCTAGTTTGCCGCCGCACGGCGAGAACAACACTCACAGCGCCGCACTCTCTGCCGAAAGTTTTGGGGGGACGAAACGCTCGCTGGCGATAACTAGGCAGACTCCAACTCACCCCTTCCGGCTCCAAACTTGTTTTTACCCCCCCCCCCCCCCCCTCTCTTTTCAAAGAAAACACATACACCTTACAAGGCACATTTCTAGCGGAAGAAGGGAAAGAAAAAGGGAAGAAAAAAGAGGAAGAAAAGACAATGAACTTCTGACCCGTCGTTTCAGACGGAGGAAGCTCAGAGACTCGGGGGCAACTGGAGTCCACCTCCCGGTCGCCCCCATCCCTCCCTCCCTCCCTCTCCCTCCTCTCTCATCTCACCCTGGCATCCCATTAAGCAGATCTACAGCCCTCCAGCCTCCCTCTATTTTATGACAGCCAGATGGCGGAGGGGGGGGGGGGGGGGGAGGGGGGGGAGGGGGGCGTGGCCTGCTTGCCTCTGGACGTGCCCCCTCAGTCTAGTAAAACCAGCTGACCTCGGCGATGTAAAAACGGTCATCTATGAAAAGGGGCTTCGGAGCCAAGTGCACAAATATGGCCGCCGCCGAAACAATCGACACCCTCTCATCTCCCTGAGAGCTCCCCTGTGTTTTCTTCTTTTTTTTTTATGAGCGAGGAGCTGAACTGAGTGAACAACACACACACCCCCCCCCAGCACACACACACACAGGTCATGCTATATGCAGAGAGGTGAGGGGGAGGTGGGGGGGGGGGCTCTCCCTAACCCCCACCCAGGTACCACTTTATAAGGGAGGGTTTTTTTATTGCGTGCCTTTGGGTGTGAATACAACCCCCCACCCCACCCCCCCACCCCCTCCTCCCCCCCTCCCCCACCGAGACACTGGGAAACGAAACAAGCCGCTCTGTGGCGTGAGTCTCCTCTCAGGTCGGGCCCGGAGACCGCGGTCTGGCCCTCGTCACTCGCACTTCGTTTGGCCAGGTCCTGTTCCAGAGCTGAGCTCACCTAAAACAAACACTCCCTCCTGCCAGCACACGGCAGCCAGACAAGAACCAGAGGCATCGGAGGGACTACTTAATGAGGACATTGAGAAACAGGGGCATATTTGATACTGATAAAAGCCCCTGATAAGCAATTGCAGAATGTAGCGCCCAGTAAGCCAGAATCCTTTCAGTCTCCTTGTGTCTGGCATCGACAAACTGCTGTATGAAGCAAGAAACTAAAAGCTAAAAGCTGTGAGCTCTAACTGTGTTGATAAGAAGGTTTGAGTGGTACTGTCTGACTGTAGTAAGGGGGTCAAAAGGCCAAGGATCCTCTCAAAAGAGAAGGGGCAGGTTCAATCAATGGCTTCCTTTTATTGCTAATCAATTAAAGTGATCATCTGTTCTTCGAATAACAACCACCCCACCTCCCTTCACCACTGCCCCCGGCTCACCTCCGATGCCCCCTCCTCTCCCCTCTCTCCTTTATTTGTTCTACCGGTCGGAAACCAACGTTTATGTCCTGCAATTCAACCTGACCTCTGGGCAACCCCCTGCCCTGGCTGGCTCGGCCATTAGGCTAGCTGTTACTGGAGGCTATTTAGAGTGATAAAAGTTTACTGTCTCCAGTCACTCTGCTGCTGCTTGCTAGCCTCAATCCCAGGCCTAGGTTGGAGGCCTCTCACTCTCTCTCTCTCACAGACACACACACACACACACACACACACACACACTCACAGCAGTTGGCTGACTTGGCATTTGGTCAATACACAAACAATCTCCATGTTTATTGCAAGGCTCATCCAGCTACAGCTTGTACGCCGGCTAAATATGTTAAGTTGTTCAGAGGGGAATACAGAGCTAAACATGTATGATATTCATCTATTATTCATCATATAAAGGAGTTGAATTCCAAGAGCCACTATCCCACACGCTGACACTGACACATGCCCACGCGCGCACACACGCGCGCACACACACACCGACGGGGTGGGCAACAATATGTTCCTCCAGAGCTGCGAGAGGAGGAGAGCGACTGCGGGCAGCCAGGCTGAAGTGCAGCCTCAGCACCTCTCCTCACACTCGCCACGTTCCAGCCAAGTGGGAGAACAAAGGTAGCAGGGAGCGGAACAGGGCTAGGCTGCTGCAGACAAAATGAGGACACATACAGTCGAGTCAAGTCGAGTCGAGTACAGTAGAGAGCTGCCCTCGATTTGGATCCAGGGCAGTCTGCTGCAGTCTTGGAAGGGATGCACTCCTCTCCAGGGGCGACCGAAACGACATGCGTCCCTCTCTCCCTACGTCCACCCGTCCCTCTCTCCCTACGTCCACCCGTCCCTCTCTCCCTACATCCACCCGTCCCTCTCTCCCTACATCCACCCGTCCCTCTCTCCCTACATCCACCCGTCCCTCTCTCCCTACATCCACCCGTCCCTCTCTCCCTACATCCACCCGTCCCTCTCTCCCTACATCCACCCGTCCCTCTCTCCCTACATCCACCCGTCCCTCTCTCCCTACATCCACCCGTCCCTCTCTCCCTACATCCACCCGTCCCTCTCTCCCTACATCCACCCGTCCCTCTCTCCTTACATCCACCCGTCCCTCCGTCCTAACCACGCTACCTCTTTGCTCACACGTCACAGGCAGCAAATCTTTGTTTTAAAACAAATGTTTTAAAAACCTAGATCCAACTGCAACAAACTCGAGCAGTGATGCAGAAACCACAGTTAAAAACTGATACTGGAAAGTAATCAAATGACATTAGGCCAAGCAGGTATTTATCCATGTTGAAACGTACAACTAGACTACCTGCTAACAGAAATACCTAGGAAATGAAGATGTTCTGCCACAGACATCCAGCATGTGAATGAATTGGTCTTTCCTCTGGATGTTTGGTCATGGCTGTTTTTGCAGCTGCTGATTGGCTGCATGTCTGTGTTGGTGTATACCTATCCCCACCTCAAGCCCAGCAGAACCCAGCACATCGTATGTTTTCACTCAAGCCACAGGGTGGAAATGACCTCAATGCAGTAAAAGATGACAGGGGAGCTAGCTAGCACTGCTCACCAGATGTGAGTAAGGAGAGAAAGAGAGAGAGAGACAGAGAGAGACAGAGAGAGAGACGGGGGAGGGGGCGTTCGCCTGAAGAATTGACTGTAAACCCCTGAGGAGATGTGTGATTGAGGGCTCCCAAGTTCCAGAGTTTCCTGGTCTATCTCAACAGCACTCTCAGCTGCAGGGAGGACATAACCTGTTGGCCCGGTCTCACACACACACACACACACACACTTCTTCATACCTGCCTGGCAAACACGCTCACACAGAATGCAGAGACACCCCACCCCCCCCAAGCCCCCCTCCCCCCAGACACACACACTGACACGCATCCAAGACGAGCTTTCACTGCGCTCTCCACCTGCACCTGTCGACCACACAAAGCAACTCCCATCCACTGTGTCCGGCCGAGAGCCTTCATCCCATTTAGGGCGAGCCTGCACCACAACAAAGGCGGCGTGATGAGGCAGGCGGGCTGATGGCGGAGCAGCTAATCCTTCTGGAGGGGCTCATTCTGGCTGCGGCCGCGTGTACAGTGGAGCGGCTGAAAGGGGGACGAATTAAATATGGAAGCGCCGAGACGGCGTCTTTGTGAGGGACGAGTCCTCCTGACAAAGTGCCCCGGTACGCCTCCCCACACACACGCACGCTTACACACACACACACGCACACCAGCCCTCCCCAGGGCACGCCGTACAGCAGCCGAAATGCTCAAACGATCGAATTCAGTTCTGATGCTCGGTATACAGTTTCTCTCGTAAAATTCTGGAAAACTGAGGTAGTCTTTGTCTTCCTCTGACCTGTGACCAGGTGTCCTAGCCAGGAGACGCTCTAGCCTATCACGGCCCCTGACTGTCCTGGCTGATTCCCTCCAGAGGTCAGGTTCACTGGCTGCCCCTGTTACCGACGCACACCAGATGCCCAATTAGCCTCCCAGTCGTTCTCAACGGTGGACTGGATTAAGTCTCTGGTGCCAAAAGGAGAGGAGGCTTACCCAGTTTACGGTGATAATCTGCAAAGCAGCTTGGGGTGTTTTAAGATGATGTGTGTGTGTGTGTGTATGCTGACCTCTCCCCTCACGCTGGCCCATTGCCTGCCTTGAGACACCGGGGGCTTAGAATAGGCTCCTCAGAAGGGATGAAGGGCAAGCCTGCGTGGTGTCTCAGGGTTAGGGTGGCGAGGGGAGGGGAGGGGGGGGGGGAGTGTCTGTGGCCTCTGACTGGCTGGCTGACTAACTGTCGGCTGGTTGGCAGACTGACTGGCTGGCTGACTAACTGCAGGCAGGCAGGCCTGCTGACTGACTGGCTGGCTGACTAACTGTCGGCTGGTTGGCAGGCAGACAGACAGACAGACAGACAGGCAGGCAGGCAGGCAGGCAGGCAGACAGGCTGGAGAGGTTGTCTGTGCCACTGGCTCTAAGCAGGCCAGGCTGGCCCGTGCCAGGGTGGGTTAGGCTGAGATAGGGTGTAGGGAACGCTATCGGGCAGGCAGTGCAGAGAACAGCTATGTTAGGGGTCCTTGTGCTTCTATCCCAAGTGGTGGGAGCGAGAGAGAGAAAGAGAGGGGGAGAGGAGAGAGAGAAAAGAAAGAAAGAGAGGGGGAGAGGAGAGAGAGAAAAGAAAGAAAGAGAGGGGGAGAGGAGAGAGAGAAAATAGAGGAGGAGAGGAGAGAGAGAAAGAGAGAGGGAGAGAGGAGAGAGATAGAGAATGGAAAGACTCTTCTCCAGCACATGTGAGCCTAGCATCCCCCTGTCTCCCTGGAGAGAGCGAGAGCTTTGTGTGTGTGTGGAGATCAAGGTAGAAAAACAGAGTCCCGGCTGTGGCGGTAATCAGGAGTTACACGCCTGCAGCCGTACATCAGACCCTCCACATTAGGACCACTTCCTGTGACAAACAGGAAGAACAAAAGAGAGAAAAAGGGGCTTCTGGGTGAAGGAGGGGAAGCATCGCAGGAGGGGGCTGGGGATGGAGGGGGCGGAGGGCTGGAGTCATGGAGGGGGCTGGGGATGGAGGGGGCGGAGGGCTGGAGGGGTGGAGGGGGCTGGGGATGGAGGGGGCGGAGGGCGGGCGGACCGTGACCAACGCAGGAGGACCGGAGGACTAAACACGCGAGTCCACGCAGAACCCCGACGACAGCTGTGCACAATCCATTGGCTATGGGGTAACTGAGAAAGACACGACCCCGTTTCTGGAGCACCGAGAGAGCTGTCGGCGCGGTTACTCGCCAGCGCACAAAAGGATGACCCAGAGCTCTGACCTGGGGGCTGCGCTAGCCAGCTAGACCCCCAGCAGACTGAGACCCACCACCAGGGAGAGGCAAGGTGGTGGCAGACTGAGACCCACCACCAGGAGAGGCAAGGTGGTGGCAGACTGAGACCCACCACCAGGGAGAGGCAAGGTGGTGGCAGACTGAGACCCACCACCAGGAGAGGCAAGGTGGTGGGTTTTAGCCGTCTGTCGAGGTCTCCGAAGGAAGCAAAGAGGCTCCAGTGCTGGGAGACATGTGCTTCTCTGGCCACTTAAGGCTGAGCAGGTGATGGACTACCCCACCAGGGCAGGGAGAGGATGAGAGGGAGCTAGAGAGGATACTCCTGTCTTCCTGAGTGAGGGAACGGAGGCTGCTGGGTATGAGGTCATGCTGACATCATTGTCAGTCGCGCCCCCTTTTCTCTCGTCTCTCTCTCTCTCGCTCTTGCTCTCACTCTGGGTTTTCAAACTACAGATGGATGGTGGGCAACCGCTCGTCCCTCTACGGTGACACGCTCGCCTTTTCACCCACTGTGCTGGAGAACTCTATCACGTGTGTGTGTGTGTAGGTGTGTGTGTGAGCCTGAATGACTATGACAGCTTTGTGGAGTATGGGCCAGCTCTGTATGCCTGCTGTGTGGTAGTGGAGGAGGAGAAGGAGGAAGTGGAGGTGGCAGGGGAAGGGAGGGGGAGGGAGAAGAGGAGGAGATGTAAACAGAGGAGGGGGATTGGAGTACCCTTGGTCCCTGGAGGTTGAAAGAGCATGAGGTATATCCCTGTAATGGAAGAGGCCTGCACTGTGTGAGAAGGTCTGTATGCGTGTGTGTGTGTGTGTGTGTGTGTGTGTGTGGTGTGTGTGCAGCTCTGGCATGCTCCACTCAGCCCACCAGCCAGAGAGCATCAAGTTCTTATTTAGCACAGAGAGAGCAGCTCTGCTTAGCAACCACAGTCTCCCTCCAATCACAGAAGCATGGGAGAGACTCCAGCCTGCTAGCCTGCTCGCTTGCTCACAGACAGCCCTCAATCCTCCCCTCCCTCTCTCACTCCACACACACACACATTCACACACACACACACACACATAGGCTTCTAGCCTAAAATGTCATTATGCAGCATAATGTCCGTCAGGGAAAGCAAACTCTCCTTCCTCTTCGGTCTGAAGACTAAACTCAGGCGAGTTGCAAATGTATCTGTTCCAATTAATCTCTCCCATAAATGTTGCACATCCTGGTGAGCATGGCGGTGGTAAATCACTAAAACATTCATTCACAAGCTCTCCCATTCCTCCCCCCCACCCCCCACTCCCCCACTCCCCCACTTCCCCACCCCCCCAGCCAGCTCCAGTCCAGTCCAGTACGCAGCGGAAGCGTGCTCTGCTTTTAATTGTGTGCTGGCTGTCGAACCTGAGGGTGTCCAGAAGCACATTCAGCCTATGAAGCCATCTGATCACGCAGCCGTGTGCTGTACTTAAGCGGTGACGGCTAATCCCCCCGCACAGCTCTGGAGGTGGCTGGTGGGCCGCTGGGCTGGTGGGCGGGGTGCAGGCACAAGCAGAGCGCCGATTCGTCACACCACGCCTCTGGAAGGGCTCCTTGCTGCTGCCTTCTACAGCTTCTCTTTCGTTGGATCCGATAAACTGCTCCAGTAGTTTACTACAGAGGGGTATTGTGTGTGTTTGTTTGTTTGTGTGTGATGACACACACATGGCTGGGCGGAAGCAGAAGTGGAGAGAGGCTGAGTGGTGGAGGAGGGCGAGGCTGTCGGAGAGCGCTCCTCAGATCTGTCACTGGGACGTCACTGCCTCCATTTTGTCGTGAACCGAGACAGACAGGACTCTGCATTCCAGGAGTGCTGTAGGATTAGCAGTCAGCTTAACCCTTCAAGAGCAGGGAGCTTATTCCTCCAGCTGGCCCACCAGCAGTGGCAGATCTAAGGGGTGGCAAGGGGTGACAGCTGCCACCCCAATAAAAAAGACTTGCCACCCCAATCTTCCCATGGAAAAATATGATTTTTACATTACAGAACCTTTCAATAAATAATATTAATATTAGCGTTTCATTTAAACTACAATGTTATAGCCTAATCATTTACGGCAGGGAGTACCTTACTCCCCTACTTTGGGTTTTGATTCGCCTCCAGGAAGCCACCCAACAACTTCCTTCTGCCACCGCATTGCCACCCCGAATGAAAATCTCTCGATCCGCCCCTGCCCAGCAGCCAGCCAACCAGCCAGCCAGCCAGAGTCAGCCAGCCCCCCAGTCATCCAACCAGCCAACCAATCATCCAGTCAACCAGCCAACCAGGAGCAGATGCAGATTCCAGGATTTCCTCTCTCTCTGTCTGTCTTTCTCTCTCTCTGTCTGTCTGTCTCTCTGTCTCTCTCACTGTCTTTTTTTCTCCCTCTCTCCACAGCAGATGGAATTGACTCTCCTAACAGAGTTTGTAATCACGAGATGATTGAAGAGGAGTGGATGATGACGAGGAAATAAAAAACGAACAGATCCAGGCATCTGTTGTACAGGCTGAGCTCCTCTCCTCTCCTCACCCTCCTCCTCCTCCTCTTCCTCCTCTTCTCATCACTCGTCATCACCCACATCTCTCTCTCTCTCTGACTCTCTCGCTATAATAGGATTCTGCCCACACTTCATTTGTTATATAGTCAGTAAGTAGGTCCAATAGCTACAGTAACAGTCACAAGGAGACCAACGTTCTCCATTTCTCCATTTCAGGCCTAATTTGGAAAGCTGGACAGAGGACGTTCTTAGAACACGGTCAAGTTTGGTGGGAAAATGGTCAAATTCCCTCTTGGGGGGGACTGTTAAAAAAGCGACACAATACTAAAGTATTCCTACATTTTGGAGTTTTCCAATTTGACCGACAAGTCTCCATCAATTCCGGTCTGACGTCCGCCACGCGTGTCTCCCCGACAGACTGCGGATGACACGGCAAACCTCCTGACGTCCGATCGAGGACCTCCCCGACAGAAACACCACCCAGACAAAGAGCCGTGGCTGCCTTTTGCGCCCCGGTGAAAGGCAGCGTCCGTCACAATGGAGGCGGCAGGTCCTTAACACGCATCACACCCCACGGGCCTCCAGCTGACACTCTTTAACATGGGGTCAGCTCTGGGAGAATGGGGGGCACCACCCCAGAGAGCGGGCTGACACACACACACACACACACACCTCCCCCTCCTCTGACAATAAGGCAGCAGATGAGAGAAAAGTCTGTCAATGGTTCCGGCTGGTGGAGACTGTAGACAAGATGAGAGAAACAGAACCATGGCGAGATGAGCTCCAAAGGAAGTCCGCTCGATATAGAAGCTATCCCAATGCTGTATTCTCCACCGTGATAGATATCGTGGGTGGTTGTGATGACCCATCATTAGAGGTCAGGGATGAGACTGTCTCGTGGCTTTGAAGGTCAAGGAACGAGTACAAGAGAGATGGAGGGAGGAGAGGATCAGTTCAGGTGGGGCTAGGCAGATGTAGGGCAGACAGGATTGACCAGGACGGTTCGGGCCCGTCTGGGTCATGCTAAACCAGGCCAGGCCAGGGTCTGAGGGCGCTCAATGCATCCTGGAGGTCAGCAGACAGATGGGAATAGAAAATCAGCCCGTGCAGTGAGCTCATTTTAATCTCCCAGCACAGCTGATCAAGGCATTACATGTCTCCACTCACATGCACATACAGTTTACCGCAAGCACACAATCAGATGCAATCAGAACACACACACAAACAGACTACAAATGCACACACGTCCCATGAAAATACAATCACAAACACACACACACACAACTGCACCCAATCCTGACTTGACATAGTCGTACAGAGTCATGTAGAAAGAATTGCTTACAAATGGCCACATAGAGACATGTTATGTTCACAGTGATTTCGCTATAAAACCCCACAACCAGAGTCCATCCGAACCTCACTCTGGGACACATTCTGTAGATTGGTTTGGTCGCAGGTTTGGGGCTAATTTGATGGAGGGAGGTGAACAAAAGAATGAGAGATGGCCATAAATTGGCCTCACATGAACAGGTTTAATATCCCTTCCATTAAGAAAGGCCTCCTGAGGCCTCTTCGCCTGCTCCACTCAGTCACAAGATTGATCTCAGAGCTCTGGCCTCCCCAAGAATTATCGCCACTAATGCTCAGAGCCATTCAACATTCATTGATGAGGAAAATTCACCCTTTTTGCGCCGTTCCTACACTAATCTTTTCGAATGTTTTTTATAATTGGGGGGAAAAGAAAATCCGACCATAACGATATTTTTTAGTCGATGATGTCCGTGTATTCATTTGATATTGCAAATGAAGTGCATATATAAAGATGAAGGAAAATTATGAACTGTAGCGAGTTGACGGACTTCATGGTATTTCTTAGCTTCATGGATGATGATGAATATAGAATCTATAACTGAGGCCATTTTTTTATATTCTCTGTGTCAGAAGGATTTCTTTTTATCAGACAGCCATCTGGTCAACGGGCAAGAGACAAGGCCATCTGATTGGACGGTGTGAAAAGACGTGGGGGTGGGGGGGGGTGGGTGCTGGAGCGAGGTCAGTGTCTTTGGAGAGAGGGGTCAAGGGTCAGGGCCCCTTTGACAACACATGTCAAGGCCCCGGCTCTGAGGGCTCTCAGGGACCCAAGCCTCATGAATAGGAGTCTGCAGACCACCCCCCCCCCACCCCCTCCATCTGCACACAGCCTAATGGCTGAGTGACCAAACACCCCGCTGCATACACAACAGACACAATGGTGTCATCATCCCCCTCTGGTCCTCCTGATCTGCTGGGTAGCTAGAAGAGGAAGCTGGAGAAACAACTGACTTGGCTGACGGTGTCTGTGACCAAACAATCACAGTATGGGTAAACATTTGATATCTCAAATAGTGTGCCAACATTTGGGCATCCGGGGATTATCTTGACAAGTAAATCCCAAATGAGTTTCTCCTGATTACAGAAGTGTAGGTCAAGCTCAGTTACAGAACGTCTAAAGTTCTCTCGAAAACCGCAACCGAGCCCCCATACACTTACTAAGAGGTCTGAGTAAGCTGGAGGAGGTGTGTGTGTGATTAATAAAACACCCAGGTCTGACATGAGTGTGTGTGGGTGCGCGTCTGATGCAGGGTGATAACATTGAGTTGTTGTTTCATGGGTAAAGGGAGCCAAGGCAGGCTTCTAGCAGTAACGCCCGGCCTTTCAGCGGCTGCCCCTGTCAGATTGATGTATGGGACGACTGGGGTGTGTGTGTCCCTCGGGATCGGGCCTGTCTGCTAACTGGGACACCACTGATAGTGAACCACGGCAGGCAGACATAAACACACACACAGGCACACACACACACGCTCTCGTGTCTGTTTAAACTGTATATACTGTATATCATTGCACACACTGAAAGGCTGCCTGTCGACACGCACACATCGACATTTTTGAAAATGTAAAACACAGAAGCGATATATCTGTCACCAGCGACTGGCCACAGGTGGTGGGGATTTTCGAACACACACATACTTTGGGCAAGGTGCACTTTGAATCATTTCCAGTGGCACACTCAAATCCCCACAATTTCCTCAGCATTCCTGCTGGATTTCCTGGGCGGAGTCCTGAGTCCAGACCACAGATCTCCTCTGTGGGGATCCACAGACATCCACAGAGCTCCACTCAGCAGCTACTGGCTGACAGACCACCAGCCACCACACCTCCTGCTCATTTGTCCACCCCCAACGCCTCGGACCCACACATGGAGCCCTGGACAGACACACAGACACACACCCTGCCCTCCTCTGACCAGCCACAACCCCCTACTCACACCCATCTTGATAGGCCAAACCTCATTAAATCCTTATCCCCCCGGCCCACCTTGTGGCCTCATAATGAATCCTACCCTGGCTCCTCCCTTGTCTGACACTAATAAACCATATCCCAGAGGCTCCATTTATCATATGCAGATGCCCTTGGGTAACCCTGAGTGTTTGTGTGTGTGTGTGTGTGTGTGTGTGTGTGTGTGTGTGTGTGTGTGTGTGTGTGTGTGTGTGTGTGTGTGTGTGTGTGTGTGTGTGTGTGTGTGTGTGTGGGTAGATGGGTGTGTGTGTTTGTATGGGTAGATGGGTGTGAGGTGATTGTTGGAGGTACTGTAACCTCTACAATTAATGTAAACTAAAACCAGTGGTAAATATGTTGGGGGCCTCAGTCAAGAGTAATGTTACAGTAAGGTCAGTCTGGTGATTTAGAATGATTTGAAAGCCAATAGATGGTTGTGAGTTATGAAATACGTTTCCCCACATGAGGATCAATAAAGTCTTATCTTGTCTTAAATAAGTTCAAATACATTTGTATTCTCCACTATGGGTTCATTTGTCTTTTTCGATTTGACACTCACCCTGCAATGCTTATTGGAGAACTTGCTGGCAGCGTTAAACTTTTCTTTGATGTCTTTAAGGACCTGCTCCAGGTGAGCCTTCTCATCTTTTGCCGTGTAGTCTTGGTCAAGGAGGACGTAAGCGCGCCAGTTGGCTGAGTCGAACCCCCAGTGACAGGTTCGATTTTCCAATCTTTTGTGGCTGTGGACCACGAACTTTTGGGTCGGGAACATGAGTCTGCAGTCAATACACTGGATACAGGCGGCAATGGGGCTGTTATACAGCTCCGGGACGAATACGCCTTTACAACGTCCAAAACACTCGTGATACACTTTGAAGCTCTTCTCTGTGCGCTCCAACTCAAGAGAGCCGGAGAGCTCCTTGTTACAATAAGGAGGATAGGTACCACCGTAGATAAGCGCGTTGCAGAGACGCTCAGCGTCCGTCTGTGTTATGAGTCCGCATGACGGGGCAGAGAAGGGTAGTATGCCCACTACTTTTAGTATCTCCAGCTGGTCCGCGGTGCACCGGGAGCAGTAAATATGCAGGTCATCGCACACCGAATTGATCTGCTGGAGGGAGAAATCCCGTAGGACGCTGTTGAGGATTTGCGGGAGACACAGCCGTTTCTCTCCACCGACCACGAAACACGAAATAGGTTCGCGTTCTAGGACAGTTTCGCAGCGTTCGGTGGAACGGTCGGACGGAATGAAAAGCGGCCCGGGCATAACCGGGGGTGTATGGGCCGGCATGGTGAGCATCATCTCGGCGGTTTTGCCATCTTTGTTGAAGAGGATCTCCTGTGGCCATCGAGCTGAGAATGCCGCCGGTCCACCAAGGGAGTTCATGGAACTCAAATGAAACTGCTTTAGAGTTTGTTGAAGTCCGGGGTGAGGCTGAAAGCTTGAAGTTGCCTCCATGTTTTGAATACTAGATACGAGTTTAAATTCACGCGGTAAACCTTATATTTAGGTTGTTAGGTTGTCTTCAGCTGTATCAGAAATAAAAGATAAGTCCAATGCGGCGACTATCCATGTCACTTGATACGGCTCTCACCGAAAGATCATCCATTTAAAAGAAAAAATGTTGATTCGAGTTCTAAGCACACACTCGAACAAACCGTATAGTTCCCAGAAAGAAGCCTACCAAAACCGAATAAAATTAAATTCGTGTTGTAGGTATCAATGCTTTCCACTGCAGTAGACAGCTTAGGGTACAACCTGAAATATGCCTCGTCTGCGCAGTCTGGCGGTCTCTCTCTTTCTCTGTGTCTGTCTGTCTCTCGCTCGCTCGCTCAGACCAAATGTGTGAAGCTCTCTCTCTCTCTCTCTCTCTCTCTCTCTCTCTCTCTCTCTCTCTCTCTCTCTCTCTCTCTCTCTCTCTCTCTCTCTCTCTCTCTCGCTCTCTCACTTGCTCTCTCTCTTGCTCTCTCTCTTGCTCTCTCTATCTCTCTCTCGCTCTCGCCCTCTGTTTGTTTGTGTCTGGTACAAGTCATTGAATCCCAGCCAGGAATGTGACTGACTCCCTGGGCTGGCTGTTCCGTGAACTGTCCCTCCCCCTGCTACATGGCAGCTGCAAAAGCCGCCACAGTAGAAAAGCTGTCTGGCTACAGAGCTCAGAAAATGTCTGATCCTTAAAAAAGAAGCTGAAATAGACTGACTGGGAAGAAGGGTGGAGTTTGACCTCATTGAGAAAAAACTTACATATTTGAAGTACTTAACCCTAACCCTATTCAATCAACCAACTCAATGGAGTAATTTATACGCTCTTACAAAATTCCTCTTTAGCCTACACAACAGGATGAAGGACATTTCAGGACCTTATTTTTGAAGGCAACATTTTTTAATTTATTTTTTAATCACATACATTAATTACTGTTTAGCCTAGGCTACTTCAATTCACTGAAGAGAAATGTAGAAGACGTTCCCTTATGGACCTCATTGATTTCCTAATCATGAAAACAATGTTCCTGCACCACTAGAGGTTGCTAGATTTCACTCCCCACCTCTCTCTCTCTTCCTCTCTCTGTATACGTCCAGTGGCCTATGTATGGCTACATTTGAACAGTGTGTAGACTATGTATTAGAACGTCAAGTGTGTATGTTTTGTTTATTTGCCATTTGTGACAGGTACAGGCCCATTGGCCCATCGGTTTAACCTATGTAAATCCTATATGGTTCTTAATATTCATTTCAATATAAATAATCCTGATCCTATGTGAGCTAACATGTAGAGTAGGCCTATGTACGAATTGATGTAGTTGGCATTTAGACATGAAGTAGTAATTCAACATCACTTGATGGTACTTGGTGAGTGCATCTGCAAGATTGATTTTCATGATCAAAGTCAACTGCATACTTTTATTATGTTTATAATAAATACATAAAAACAACAATACACAATCACCCAAACTGACCATCAACACCTTACATCGTCATGGCAACAGAATCAAGTACCCATCCTGCTCTTTCTAACAAACAGATCAATAATCACAATACTACATCCATAAAATCCACAATTTGCAGTAGTTTGGTGTTAATTCAGTAGTGTTTTACAATAACAACAATTTTCACAATAAAGCTGAATAAATAAAAAGGACTTCTGAATTCTATAGACATTGTGATGTTCTAATCAAGGAACCTGCACCACCTACCCATTCAAATAAAATCACACTAATCAAGGTCACCACTGGATTTAAGAAAACATCTAATCACCTATCTCCCTTTTGACACTATTTTGAAAGATGGGCTTTCTTATGCTGACTCTTATATAGAGTCATGTGACTATCAAACATACAGCAGAGCATCTAGAAAGGGATTCATTTTCTGCTAGGGGACCACATGACTCTAGCAATAAACGGTGAAATGAAGACCCTTCCTGACATTCAACACCGTTAATAAAGTGATTTTTCTGCATAGTTACATTTTAAAATGGTCGATAAATTCATTTTACAGTAATTCAATTTCCCAAGACCCATCCCATCCCAGCAGAACATAGTTATCCTAATAAAGGATCTTGAAACTTGACCAACAAAGATTTATTTTGACAAAAAAAAGAAACAGAGATACATGTACGGTGGAAAATAATAAAAGCAAATTGAGACCAGTTTGGGTGAAGAAGTCGAGGTGGCTGTTGGATTCACAGCCATTTTAACGTCTGTGTTTTAAGACACCGTCTGTGGCACCAGACCCAGTTCCAGTCCGTTAGAGAACACTACTACTCTTCTGCAGCATGCTTCGGAGTCCATCAGATACAGTCGTGTGTCTAAAGTGCCATTTCTCAGTAGCGTTCTACTATCACAGGAGTGTTATTCCTAAGTTATTCCTCGCACCACAGGGCACTCTCAGAGTTCAGGGATCTTGTCGTTGTACTGCGGTGGAGGGGTGATCGGTTCGATTGTGACCCTAGCCTGTGATGGGCTGCGGATGTTGAGCCGGAAGTCCTTCAGGTGAAGCTTCTCCGACTTTATCCTCCGGACCCGCAGGGGGCGCAATATCTTACTGGCCCGGCTGCTGCTGCGGCGGCTGGGTGGATTGGCTGCGGCAGGGGCGGGGGCGGGCTGGAGGGCGGAGTCTGAGGCGGCTGGGGTGGTGGTGGTGGTCGGGGCCTCCCCGGCGGGCTTGGAGATGGGCCCATCCCCCTCGGCCTCCACAGCACTGATGAGGTCCTCGTAAGACGGCAGCTGGGAGGTGCTGTTGCGCAGGTTGCTCTGGCGGATGGGGTACTGGCCGCTGCCCACCGCCTCCTCATAGCTGGGCACGTCGTAGGTCGGGACTGGCTGCCCTGCTCTGAAAACAACAGATGACACACACACAGGAACTATTCTCAGCATGAGCCAATAACAAAATATCTCATTCAAACCTGTTTGACCAGAAT
Source organism: Thaleichthys pacificus (assembly GCA_023658055.1). NCBI lineage: Eukaryota > Metazoa > Chordata > Actinopteri > Osmeriformes > Osmeridae > Thaleichthys > Thaleichthys pacificus. Next base: position 14,592,242 of record CM042868.1, read on the forward strand.
GTCGAATTTGACTGCCTACACAACTAGAGAGTGTGAGCAGTACTTACTCCGCCGGCTCCCCTGCTACACGGTCCACGTATGGGGTGCCCACCACCACCGCGTCCCTGGCTCTCTGGTTCTCTCTCCGCTTGTTCCTCACCCCCAGACATATGGACATCAGTAGCATGGCCGCCCCTACCCCCACCAGCACGTACGCCACCGATGACGATGCCTTCATCTTGTCCTTGGCGCTGACATCTTGGTTGGGCCCTGGGCTCTGGGTGGGAGAGATGGAGTCGTTGTCGTTGGCGGTGACATTGCTCGTTTTCGAGCCCTCTCCATCCATGGGTATGACGGTCCAGACGATCATAACAATGCCCAGGGCGATGAGGCCGACGCCCAGGGCACACAGGGCGTACTGGGAGCCTGACCTGCTGCCTCCGTGGCTTGAGCTGCGGCCCTGTGGGCGCCCATTGGAACTCATCGAGGGGCCAATCAGGAGTGACCAGTCAACCCAGGAGCGACCAATCAACCCACAAGGGCTCAGGTAGACCTCAACACAGCCGGTGGAAGGATGACTGAAAAGGATGGAAGGTGGACGGGTTGTGGTCCAAACAAACCTGCAATTCTAAGAGAGAAAATCGTTGAGCCATTCATTCATTATTTTGGTCTAAAAAGAATCCTCAGCCAGCCCAGGGCATGCGCTGCATCATGTTTGCAGTGAGATCATCAGTGTGTCAGTATTAGTAAGGTCAAGTTGGAGGACTGTTATCACAGACAGACACCCTAACTGAGCACTCCCTTTCATTTTCACTATAACACCCACGACTAAGTCCAATATCACGTTCAGGTGCAGGACGAGGTGAGAGATCAGGAGAATGGATGGATAGCTTCCTGGTTGGCTTGGCTGAAGGCACATCCGGCAAAGGTTACAATTATTTCTGGTCCTATGGAGTCCTTGACATTAAATGTCTTATATTCCTGGTAATGTGCCAGCGAAGGAGGAAGTCTAAACAGATGGCAAATAAGTTACTTATTCATAGTCAGCCAATACACCATTAGGCCATATTAAGCACTGTAGATTCTGAAAGATTCCCAGGAAAATGGCAGTTGACACACCATGAAGGCAGTGGTACATGTGCTCTGGTGCATTAATCATTGACAGTCAGGTAGAAAGACCGGTTATGATTAAGTGCGGCTAAATATCGGTAGAGTAGACCGGCCTAGACATGTTTCTTCTGAGGAATGGAGAAAGATGTCAACTAAGTGGCACACAAAGCCATCGATAAGGAGACGTTACAAGAAGAAATAGCATGTACCACTGCGCTCCTTTCAAATGCTCTCGAAATACTGTTTGAGTTCCTCTCCTCCTCGAGGTGTAACCTCTGGCCATGGTAAGAGACGTCTGTTCCTCTGGGTGGCTGTTGCAGACCCAGACACATTAGAGGAGGGACTTTTCCATAGGAAGACCGAGAGGAAGGATACATTTTATGACTAATGAAACACAGACTTCTGCTCATGCCCACACGGGCATGCTGGGAAGGGAAACACCAGAATCACACAGGAAAAGCTGTCCAAACAAAAAAAGAACCTGTTGGATCACATCCACTTCCATCAGCCAGGTCCATCCACCAAAATGGGGGTTAAACAATGTCTTCTAAACTAAACTAAACTTATTTCGTGTTTTTATGTCCTAAGACAGAGCTAGCAATTGTCTCCAACGCCAGTTTGACAGTGTTGTTTCTCAGTTTTGCTTGTGTTTGGTGCTGGGTGGGGGTATGAGACTGACTCTATTGTAAGTAGTGAAAGAATAGAGAAAAGGATTTGACAAGTTGACTTATTAGCCTACGCACAGTATAATAATTCAACACTGAGCCCGTTCTCAACTTTCAGACAAGGAGGGCTGACATGGAATCAGGTCCCAGTTGTAGTATTCATGTGCCCTTCCATTGTGACCAGAGCGGCAAACGGATCCCAGATCTTTAGTTAGTCTTTTTGGACAATGTACTAGGCTTTGGGCATGTAGACATTTCCTATAAGGCTGTGTCTATACGTCCTTCGAACTTACCCATAGCGACAACCTTTTAGGTTTTACTTTGACTACAGACATCTAACACAGAATAGAACCTGGTAAAGAGGTTAGAAATTGAACATTGAGTAAATATGACATAGGCTACTGTCTCAAATCTCTTGTTAGCCTCTTGTCCATGCCTACCTTGAAAACTTGAACTGGCCTAGTAGGCCTACAAGATACAGCATCAGTGTTTGCACAGCCTACACAATTTTGATTTAGCAAGCAGTAAAAGTGTCATACATTGAAACTAGACCAATAAATATGTCGTGGCTATTGTGTTGTCCTGTGCAACTTTTCCTCCCGACAATATTAGTAGCCTCGATTGCCTGAACTAGAAACTGACTACGGAATTGTTGCTTAAATGTTTGTACCTAGTATCTAGCTCAAAGACCGGCATTGTGATTTCCCGATAAGTCGTAGTAACATATGAAAGAATACCACCCCAAATCATAACTTTCTGAATAAATAATTACGTTAAAATCACCGTGAGAACGCCTCACCTTACCTTTCTCAGCGCTACACGCCCTAGGACAGCCTCCTAATCGGGTACCTGGAGTGTCGCAGGTGTAGTCAAGGTCGTAACATCCCGAAGTTTGCCTAGTTTTCCTTATATTGTCAAAAACCCTGATTTGGCATTCGATCTGTAAATTTTACTATAATTAGCATTTTCCTCGGTGTCAGGCGTTGTTGATTGCACGGATTATAACAGACAGGAACTTTGTCCAAATTCCACCCTGCTGGGAGAAACCTCCCCCCGGTTGTAAAGTGTTAAAGGCACACTAAACATTTTGTGCGTATAGGCCTACAATATCGACACAAATGTAAACTATTGACAACGAACACAAAATAATGATAACGCGCTCAATTCAAGTAGAAATAGTAGAAGTGTTTGTCAAACTAAATTAAGCAAGCCACTAAAATAATGACTTTGATAATAATAATAATAATAATAAAAAATCATGAATTTATACTTCATTTAATGACTATATCTGTTGCGATTTAAATATAAATGCCTTATTAATTGATAAAAGCTATTCAACTTCGTTATATATGTAAGGCATCCATTTTCTGATTCAAATATTGTATATGTATTGTTCAGTATGTCATAAGAAGTATTTATCTACGGTTCAACAAACTTACAACTGTTTTAAACATACATTTCTATTCCATTTTATAAAACAATGGCACATTTCGCATTATTTTTTATTATTTATACATTGATTTAAATTAAACAGTAAAAAATGAAAAGTAAAACTGTAATATATAATATACATTTACACAATCATTCAGTTTGTATGCCATAGACGTGTTAGGCAAATTAGACTCTCAACTCATGGGCCTATTGGGTTTACCATAACTTCATTCACAGTACATAATGGAAAGTACTATAGCAAGTGTTTCTTTGCCCACATATCACAATCAATTAGACGTTTGGACTGGCCTAATGTTCCTACCCTCAACGTGACAATAAGGTGTGTGGAAGTGTGATTGGGACCAAGTTCCTGTTGTACTGAAACGCCTATTGCTGTCTCCCATAAGTAGAATTCCTCCTGCTCCCCTCGAATGAACTACAAACAAATGTGTCCCTAAAGTTGTGGGTGCACTTAGCTTACACAACTTTTCATTATAAAGTTCATTCAACATGAGTGTCTGGCCCTGCCATTCTAAAGTGTGGAACTGGAAGATTATTTTTGACTTTTGTCTTTGATATTCATGCAAATAATACATTACAAATATATACGGAAAACACATCACAATGCTTGTTTCAAACTTGGTAAACTTTGACTGATTAGAGGAAGAGTATAATTTTCAGCTAAAACTTGCAATTAATTGAATTTTTTTAATTTATTAAATAATGAATTGATATGTTTCTGATTGGGAAAACATAGATTCAGACAGTAGTTAGACCTTATAGATGTAACAACATGAGCTATGGTTATTTCGGATTGACTTTAAGCTTTTAGCATTTCTCATATTTGAGCAAGAGTTAAAAAGCACTCTTCAGTTAAGTTTACACTATACCCTGCATTGACCATAGACATACTGCAGGGCTGGTGTACTAACTGGATGTACATTATACAATATACATTATGGTGTTCACTTGGTTATACAATTCTCCCCATCTTACATTGCTAAGGCATCAAGTCCATGCATCCATCATAAGTAAAACAACTTCAGACCTCTTTAGATGCAAACAACAGAGTAAATGAACAGATGAGTATATGTATTATGCCTTCAGTTGATGACAGGGAACAAGTCTTTGTTTCCATAGCGTTTATCTGTGGTTGGTAACCAGTCCAAGTTCAAACACTATGTATGTTCACACGTTGGTGATCTCCACAGTCTTGTAGGTAAGCACGGGGCTACCCTTGGCCCTTGGCACAGCCTGTACATGGGCCTCTCTGGGCAGAGTTCCACAGCTGCTATGGAACACCAGTTTCCGTTCAGCTGACTTGCTCCTTCCACTCAACCGCAGAGGACTCTGGGAAAATTAGTCCAAAGAAAAGGAGCCCATCGTGAGAAAGATGTAAATCAATGGGACCTGTCTGAATTCCACAAATGTAGGGAAACATGCAACACATAAAAGTACAGTCTGTTGGATTAGAATCAAGAGAACCACACACCTTGCCGGACGTTCTTCTTCCTGACAGTCTTTCCTCTGTGTAGCGGCCAGGAAGGGCAGGGGATTGTGGGAGGGGCTCTAATGTCTCGTCATCCTCCTCTTTGCTGCTCCTGAAACAGACAGTGAGGCACTGTTGTCAGAAACCCCGATGTAAACACATATCAGACTAGTTATCATGTCTGTTGAAGCAATTAAAACCTCTCTCTATAAATGTTATGTGTTTAGCTAGAGATATAACTACATATTTTAGCGTACTATGTGGAAACCAAATTGTACAGACGAAAGTCATTTCTTAGACAGCTGGTCTGTACCCCTTTAGAACATTTCAAACGAATCTGATCTGACCTAATGTTCTAAGATGGTTACCTGAGAGGGATGGCGAGGACCTTCATCTCCTCAGACAGGTGAAGATGCAGCATGTGTTTGTGGAAGGGGATCCCCAGGAACCTGGCCATGACCTCAGGGTTGAACGACGGGTCTAAGGCCATCACGGCTCCGTGGACTCCTCTACTCAGGAGACTGTCTGCATACTCCTGCATGGGGCAACACCCACAGTAACGGGTTATGAGCATGGGGGGTCAGATGGCTGAGCGGTTAGGGAATCGGGCTATTAATCAGAAGGGTGCCGGTTCGATTCCCTGGCTGTGTCAAATGACATTGTGTCCTTGGGCAAGGCACTTCACCCTACTTGCCTCAGGGGGAATGCCCCTGTACTTACTATAAGTCGCTCTGGATAAGAGCGTCTACTAAATGTAAATGTTATGACACAGTGTTAAATTGACAATTTCAAATTGAACTTCCTGGAGTAAAAACACAGTATTTCTCAGTTGCTAATAAACTGTCCTCACAAAACAGGTAATCCAGTAACTGTGACTACGAATGATGCCTGTATAGCAGTGGTCTTCAGCCTGGGTCCTCAGGACCCACTGTCCTTTATGTTTTAGAGTTTTCCCTGCACCTGATTCAAAAGACTGATCAACCACGATAACATCTGAAACATACAGGACAGTGGGTCCTGAGGATCAGGATTGGGGACCACCGCTGAATAGAACATAGTGAAAAAAAGGGTGGTGGACCTTCAGATCTATGTCTCTGATCCACTTCATGACTCTATGGCAGGACCAGACTATGGGGTCGATGTCCTGCCTCTCACACCTGGTCCGGCGGGCCTGCAAAGCCTGCCGAAACAAACGCACTCAAACCCAAACGCCAAATGCAAAACAGTATCCCCAGACTGAATAAGAATGAACAGCACTGACGTCTTTGTCAAAGCTGAGCATCTGCAGGAGCTGGATGGCCATGAGGAGGGACGTCTGGTGGAACTGGTTGGTGATGTTGAGAAGTTTCTCCAGGTCTCTCCTGCTGAGCGTGCTGAGCAGGCGGCCGTCCACCAGCTGGCTGTGGAAGGACTGGGAGTACTGGGACAAGCCCACGTCGCTCAGCCAAGACTTGGACACCCAATGGTGGTCCATCTCGGCGGCCTTGGAGAGCCTGGTCAAAGAGGGATGATGGGTGAGGAATGATGGCTTCTTCAGAAACTTCTTCACGGATTCAGTTCAATTAGAGCAATCTAGTTGTCCCAGAGCGGCAATCCGTGGAAGCAAGCGTGGTAAAGACACACACCGTGACGTAAACCGTAAGACAACACACAAGCAGTGGTCACGTGGCAGAGCCAGTACAGTCTACAGCAGTGACAAACATGACATTGGCAGTGGCCCTATACAGCCGTCAGGTGTCCATCAGTAATAGTACATGATATGAGAGTCTGAAAGTGTGGGAGAGTGGACATCACGTACTGTTCCTCGGAATATACTTTGTTCCAGCACGTGTGCTGGCGCACATGTGGGAGGGTGAGAGAGGTGCTGCTCACCCTTGGTTTCCCTCCGCCTTCCTGTAGTCCTCGATGGCGAGGCGTAGCTTCCTGCGGTGTAAGGGGTTACTGACGCCCAGCCCCAGCTCCAGGTCCTCATCTGTCAGACCCAGCAGCACCTGCAGGACACACCCCCACACTCAGCACTCTGCCATCTGGCCCTGCACTTAGAAAACACGCACACTCACTCACCCCCACACACACACATACACACACATTGCACACACACTCACACACACACACACACACAGCAGAAAGCAAATCTAAATAGTACCTTGCCACTTTTGATGTTCTCGGAGCAAGCGCGGACGTACATGGGCATTGCCATGACAACCTCCAGCCAGGCTTGCACCGCCCCTGCCCTCCACTGGGATATGGGTGTGCTCCGAGTGAGCTCCGCCTGGTGGAGGCGGTCCAGCTGCTCCTCTCCATCTGATAGGCTCTGCTGTGTGAGGCTGGAGAGGCTGTCCGAGTCTGGATTGGCCAAGGGAGTTAGAGAGTAGTAGAGGGAGGGGTTTTGGGAAGTCAAAGGAATTGAGAAATGAAAATGACTCATCTGAGAAACCTTTCACAGCAGAAAATGGAGAGGCTTTGTGAAAAAGCAGTAACCTGAATGGTCCTTATATGACAATTCTTCCTCTGAGTTGTATCGGCGTACCAACAATATGACTGGGGTGAGCTAACTGTCTGGGAGATCTGAGGACACGAATACATATGTCAGCGGTTCCTCTAGCAACAAAAACATCGTCCATTGTGCCAAAGACCCCTAGAGCTTGATCACCCATTAGGAGGACTACACCCAGGGACAACATGCCCTCTGAGCCAAAACCATCAAGATTACAACCCGCCTTTCCGGTTGGCTTGGAGAAATAGCCATCATTGTCTCTCAACTAGTCTCCAATCTCTGTTAATGTACATGGTTTTAGGGCTTGCGGGACAATTTGGGACTATGTGCCACCCAGGACAAGGTTAACCAACAAACAATAATACTTATTATCCTAACCAACTAGCACTGCTTTATACAGACAGCAGGGGGCACTAGAGTAAAACTTACCGCCACCTTCTACAACTGCTACAATATGAAACTAAACATCAAAAGAATATTCTTGCACACAGGCACAATTACAATTAAAGCCAGTCTCAGAGTTAACATTTAGCCAGGCATTTGACATTCGAATTCAAAACCTGTTTTACATATTTTTATTTGGCAATGGTTGGAATTAGTATGGGTTTTATGAGAACGTTGATTGGTAATGATTTGGTCTGTTACAGGACTGACAAGAGCATGAGTTAGATCAGATTCATGACAGAGACACCGACAGGGGCTTAATGGTTCTGTTTCCTGAGGCCAGAGAGCTTGTTATTTTTCCCTTGAGCCTCTTCCAGGGAAAGAAAGACCGGCTCAACCAGATTTGATGATCATGTCTTGCATGTAAAAAAATTCTAATACATAGATGTATCAAGTGTGTCGAGATTTTCCTGAGAAAATAAACGTTCAATTTAATCATTTTCTATATCATAGTTTAGTTTTTATCATAATTTTATTTTGGTGCCACCGTAAACCATCAGGGAAACGGACTTAGTCATCACAGATGAAGAGTTACTGACTGCCAGGTAGGGGAGTCACCATTAGACATGGGGTACATTCCATTCCATTATGTCCTGACACACACCCTTGTTCCCATGCCAACAGATCTCCTCCTATCGAAGTTTTCACTTGGATTCTGCTTTTCACCCAATCCTTGAATAGAGCGGTATAGTGAACAAGGGCATGTGTAAGTAAACAACTTCCTGAATGGAGGGTCTCCCCAGTGCAGGAGAGTGAGAGGGACATCAGGACACAGGAACAGATTACACACAGAACACAGGCACGCCCATACATATTTAGTTGTTGCTGATTTTTATTTTAAAATAATGTTTCATTTGAATTGCTTTCATGTTGAATATGATAAAAACCTTCTGCCGGTCAAAGCTGAGGACAGTCCATCTTTCCCTCAGTTACTACTCGTTCTTTAAATAAAATACTTTAATAGATTTACTCTTTTATGCCACATATCCTTAATTACAAAACATTTTGAAGAAAACAATCTGAGACACAAATGTTAGAAACACGGAAAGGTTGTTTTTTCGTAAGAACACGTAACAAAAACTGCGAAAAAGAAGAGCGCCTTGCATTTAGAATGCAAGAAAACTATAAATTTGAATGTGTGGGTGGGTACGCGAGGGGGGGGGGTATGAGGAAGGAATGAGGAAAATGAGGAAACACAGGGTGTATGACAGTGTTAATAACCCTGCTAACTACGGGCTGAATGGTTGTACAACTACTCTACAAGTGATCAGGAAAGACCAGCGGGTGTTTCAGTGCACATTCCTACGCTTCACTTTGGCACAGCTGACAGCGTTGAACTGGAGAACTAAAGTGATGTTCCAAGGCCAGAGCGTCATCAGACTCTAATCACACACCGGACTCTGGTTGACTGGTTCAAACTGGATTTAGCTTTCGAGCAGCAGCTTCAAAGAGGCTCTCGTAGAACGACGTCAAAACTTGTCTTTGTTTGCTTCCATTGTGAGAAAGAACATTGTGAAACAGAAGCTTGGATATGTTGGCAAGCCAATAATGGGTTAACTCTGGAGAACAAGCAAAACCGCAAACATACTCTAGAAGTAGCCTCATCATTATCCAACCACCAACCAGGAAAGTACTTGTACCACCTGTAGGGTGTTCTCCATGTTAACCTTCATAACAAGCCTGAATCTGACTCAGAATTGGGGTTAAAAAAAAAAAAGGCCAAAAGGATGTCAAAGCAACTGTCAAATATGAATGTTAAAAATACAATTACAAACACTAGGTGCACGTCGATTCCTATCTACATATGCACAGCAGTCCTTCAAGTGTCCAGTTGTAAAAATGAAACATACTAATCAAGACACAGAGAGGATAACACAGCATAAACATATCCACACAAAACAATCCATGTATATATTTATAAGCATGTAAACATATATAAATATGCATACATGTACATCTATAAATATATATCTCATTTACATACATACATTTTGAGGGCAATATACAGGGAGCAAGCAGTTCTCTGTCAGGTTTGTCTTTAGGGCACACTTGGCAACACACACATCAAACCTGGGTCAAGTATTATTGAAATGATTTCAAATCATGGAACTATACTTATATGGGCTTGTTTGGAACAATTTGACCCATCCCGCCCTTCACTCGAGGCAGGATAAACACACTTAAAAGGTTTAAAAATTATTTTGAATAATAATTGCCCCAGGCTTACTCATCCATACACACAAGCACACACACACACACACACACACACACACACACACACGGTCTATCACACAGCCCCATCACCAGTCAGCGTCCTCCTCTATGTAATAGTCGGGGGTGGGTGTACCATCAAACAGGCCCGGGTCCATGGACTTGCGCTGCTTCCCTCGACCAAAAACCCGCGAGAGCGAGCCCAGAGTCAACTTCTCTTTCTTCTTCTTACGCTTCTGGTCGTCCAACTCCTCCATGGACTGGACCAGGCAGAGAAGGGAGGGAGGAGAGGAGGAGAATATTTAGTTCGTAAAATCCAAGCTACAAATACTGTTATCATGAGCTTAATGAATGAATCACAACACTGAATTATTTCATAAGCAGGCAGAATATCCAAGACAAGCCGACAGACACATACCACAGTTCAGACAGACAGACAGACAGGCTCCACAAAGCAGATTAGACAGATAGCACAGCACATGACAGACAGACAGACACCACAACGACAGACACCGCACCACACTAAAAGCCAGGCAGGCCTCGAGACAGACAGACAGACAGGCCACACGAGAGGAGGCGGGTACTTATAGAGAGGTGTGTTTACTTGGTCGGGGGGGCCAGGCAGCTCTTACATTGCAGAGGGAGTGGGTCCGGTGGCGGGGGGAGTTGATGTCGCTGGGGGTGGACGAGCGGTCGCCAGTCCGCCGCCGAGGCGTCTGAGATGACGGAGGGCTGGCGGGAGTGACAGGGACTCACCCTAACCACAGCTGTACACACACACACACACACACACACACACACACAGTCAGCACGCGCTTGGTGCTGAGAAAACCCCCCCGAAATAGAGTGAAGAGAGTTAGTCCATGGAGCCAGAGAGAGGTGGAGAGGAGAGGCCTACCCTGCCTGTCGGATGTGTGTCCGTGGTAGAGGGTCTGCTGGCTCTGGCGTATGGCGGCCGTGAGGGGCAGGTCTGCCTGCATCACCCACTCCTGGCTGCCGTTCACCACAGGCTCGGCCGCGTTGGGCATGGCCACCGAGTGGCGCTTGGGCACGTCCTTGGTGAGCGTGGCCAGAGACTGCTTGGCCTGGCACAGACACACAGAGGGTAGGGTCAGACACGTGAGGAATGTCAGGGAATGGATATATGGGTACACGAACAGCCACAACGTTACGGGCTGACACGTTGACAGTCGTTGACAGACCCCCCCCCCCCATACACATGATAGACACGCACCATGGTGAGCTCGGCTTCCAGCTCCTTGATGCGGTTCTCCTTGGTGTCCATGTGTGAGCGAAGCAGGTTGGCCTGCTCCATGGCCTCCTTGCTCTGCCTCCTCAGGTCCCACTTCTCCCTCTCCAGCAGGTCCTTCTCTTTGGCCAGGGCTTTCACTGCATCCTCGCTCTCCTGACACACACACACACACACACGCACACACACACGCACACACACACACACACACACACACGCACACACACGCACACACACACACACACGCACGCACACACACACACACACACACGCGCACACACGCGCACACACACACACACACACACACACACACGCACACACACACACGCACACACACACACACACACGCACACACGCACACACACACACACACACGCACACACACACACACACACACACGCACACACACACACGCACACACACACACACACACACACACGCACACACGCACACACACACACACGCACGCACACACACACACACACACGCACACACACACACGCACACACACACACACACGCACACACACACACACACCGAAAAAACGAAATCCCCGTCAGCGGGCACGTGTGCGTAGAACATGTTGAAACTAAGTAAACAGAGTCACGATATATATATGAAACCTTTGTGAGGTTCGTATGGGAGTTTGACGTGAACACCTGCACGTGTGTGTGTGTGTGTGTGTATGTGTGTGTGTATGTGTGTGTGGGTACCTTCCGATGCTGGTCGTAGTTGCGTATGAAGTCTCGTAGCTGCTCCTCCCTGCTCTCCAGGGTCGTGTAAAGCTGCTGCATCTGATTCACAAGGTCGGCCTTCTCCACCTTCAGACGCTTACGGTCCTCCTTCATGGCTGTGACACACACACACACACACACACACACAGCTGGTTGTGTATACAGGACCATATTGGGTTGGAGGCGCAGTTACTTAAGGCCGTCACTAGATGTCCCTGTGTCTCCTCGAATCTGGCTAGGAGCCGTAAAGTACTGTTTCGACATCAACAGCTCCCAGTGTATGATGTCATCATCTCCCACTATAAGTGGTGGAGTGTGTCACTTCCTCATCCACTACACAAGACCATGCCAAACGATGGGTGTGGGGATTAAGTGGACTTTATCTGACGCGAGACTGGCAACATACGACATACTCCGAACGACAGAGAGAAAGTTAGAGAGGGGGAGTTAGAGAGAAAGAAGGGGGACACAGAGGGGGGGGGGGAGAGTGGAGAGAGAGGGAGGGGAGAGAGAAAAGACAGAAATAGAGAGGGAGGAGGGGGAGAGAAAAGGGAGAGACAGAGAGAACGAGATGACGAGAGACAACCGAGGTGACAATCTGTCCTGCTCCTGAACACTTCAACACGCGTGTCAGCCATGAAGCATTCACGAGTCAGGAGCACCTCCTGCCATAAGCGTTCTCACTCAACATCAAGACCTGTTCTGTGCAAGTTAGACCAGAGCTCGGCGGTTAGGAGTGCCTGACACCTGTTCCTCAAGTTGGCATGACAACCCCAGCGAAAGGAGAAACCAGATGCGATCATTTGTTTTTCACAGGCAGTTTTGATAAACACACACTGACAGTCTCTCTATATGCTCTACCACATTTTAGACAGCTAAGACAGAAAACCTACCTGTAGAAAACAGGAGGTATATCAAATAAGTTTTACTGAGTTCAGCAAGTTCATATTTTCCCTGCAATAGGGAGGGGAGGACAATTTCTAAACCGTACACGGAACCAAATTTTGCAATGGTATGAAGATTATTTCTCAACACATACTCCACATACCATTCAACTTTTTCTTGCCAAAAAGAAGAACTGGTATTTAAAAACCAGAATATTTGCGTGTGTGTTTGTGGGTGTGTGCGTGTAATCATTTAATTAACTCAAGCTAATATTGTAAAGAGTGACTAGATGTTCCCAGACCAGAAGATATGTCCCTCATTCCTTGTGAAGAGAAATACCAAACAGACTTGTTTGTTGACATCAAAAGAAAAACTGAAGATAAGATCTGTACACCAAATCACATACTGTATTTGGTACCAGTCAAGGGATGTTACTTAACATAGCATACATACCAGGTACCCGTCTGAACTACCCGTCTGAACTGATACAAGGTAATGGATACTGTTTATAATTGTGGTGTAGAAGCTGTCAGGTTTCGGTTAAAATAGGTGAGGTGAAGGCTGGTGTTGGGGGACATGACGTTAAGGTAGGTGTGTGGGGAGGTGCCCTGGTGGCTCACAGAGTACAGCCTGCATGTCTCTCTCTCCCTCTCTCTCCCTCTCTCTCCCTCTCTCCCTCTCTCCCTCCCTCTCTCTCTCTCCCTCCCTCTCTCTCTCTCCCTCTCTCTCTCCCCCTCTCTCTCTCGCGCTGTCTGTCTCTCTCTCCCCTACATGTTCTGTCTTTCTACACTGTCACTACCAAAACAATGATCTTAAATGTTTAAAAGGCAAGCGTGAGGGTATAGCCAGGAGTTAGCTGAAGGTTTCACATCGGCATGCTGACTCAGGGTAGGGGTTTGCGGCAAGTGTTGAGTGTTGAGGTCCTGACCTTGCAAGGCCTCCTTGGCGCGGTCCAGCTCCTGCTCCCGGTCGCCCAGCTGCACCCGGAGCTGCGTGGCGGACAGCAGCGCGGCCGAGCACGAGCCCTGGCTGCTCTCCTCCAGGTCCTTAGTCAGCATGTCCTTCATCTGACGCAGCAGATGCACCTCCTCCTGCAGCTGACACACCTCCTCACGCAGCAGCACTGGACACACACACATTCACGCACGCACACACACGCACAGAGAAGAGAAGTAAGTCAGTAAGTAAGTAAGTAAGTAAGACTTTATTTATATGGTACATTTCATACAAGAATTGTAGCTGAAGGGAGCTACATTCAATGATTCAACATTCATTTAACTTCCAACTGCAAACAGATAAGCGGTCAACACATTCTTGCCATCCCTAGAGGAGACGGAGAGAGGGTGTGAAAGGATAGAAGAAGAGAAGGTCACAGAGTGAGGGTGAGGAAACCGACGGAGAGCTAGAGGAACTAGTGAAAGAAGGAAGAAAGAGAAGAGAAAAAAGGCAGAGATTAAAATGGAAAGAGTGCGTGAACAGTGAAGCATACACAAGCTGTTTGACACCTTTTTTTGCCATGAGAATACAAATACTCACACACACACCAACACCAACAAATAAGAAGTGGCAGCTCAGCACTCAGGCTGACAGGGCTACACACACACACGCACACACGCACGCACGCACGCACACACACGCGCGCACACACACACAGCAGTTGAGAGACCAGCTTGATGTGGCTCAGTTGAAATATCAGCCCCACAAGCCTCCGACCTCATCCTTGTTTTCCAGCTTGGTGTGTTTTCCTTCCACGGAGGCTTTCCTCCAAGCCTCCAGGGAGAGAGATACTCAGGAGCAGGAAGCCAAGGAAACAACAACAACACGGGGAAACACACACACACACACAACCCCAGTCCCTGACAGACACCTGCTGATAGAGACCCATCTATCACGGCACCCTTTGTCGCTTTTTACACTGTTTCCCTATCAGACGAGTTAGCGCTTCAAGAAAAAGGTAGTTGGAGTTAAGAGACTCCAACTTAGTTTCCATACCTAGCCTCCTCTAGGAGAAGACTCCACCAGACTCTTGCTTGTGAGCCAATGATGACAAGAAAGATGCGTGTTCCAAACTACTGTTTTTCTGCAGCAAGTTGTGTCTGGTTTTAGGAGATAGTGTGTGCACAGTGTTCCTCCAGGTGTGCATATTTTGGCTGTGTGTGTGCGTGTGAACCTATATGTGCTCGGAAGTATCTGTGTGTGTGAGTCTACGTGTTTGCGTCTGGCTGTGTGTGTGTGTGTGTGTGTGTGCGAGTGCGTGCGTGTGTGTGTGTGTGAGAGAGGAAGCCAGGCCCCCCCAGGGCCGCAGCCAGGCAGCAGGAGGCTGCAGAGACCTAGATAAGGCAGGCAGGGACAGTCCATCGGTCACCATCCCAGACAACCTAGACATACCAGGAAGCTCTCTATTCTACGGCACAAGGCACAGAGAGCTGCTTTCCTGGAGAGAGCAATCTCTGGCTGCCTTCTCGCGGGCTAAATCGGCTCATTCATCCGTCCACCTTCAGGCTTCCTTATTCGTCCCAGACGGGCCAGCTGACGCGTTTGAGCGCTCCGTCGAGCAAGCCGGGGCGGAGTGGCGCCAGCCCAGGCTGTCGAAAGCGTCCGCTGCCCGATCGCTGAGCTGCCGGGGGATGGAAGCGGTGGCCCTGACTGTGACCCCGGTGTGATCTCCGGGTGTCTGGGATCCACATGAAGAGCTGTGGTTGTGTTCCATTATGGGAAGCAGAGCCCGCTGTTTGGACTGAGCTGGTACCCAGGGTATGAAGTGTGTCTGGGCTTCAGAGTGCAGGTGTGGGGATGTGTGGCTCTGGAGCCAGTAGGCGCCTGTGATCGCAGCCTGGCCATGATGAAAGCAACAATCCGCAGAGTCAACAGGTTCAACATGTAGAGAGGGAATTCCGAGGATACAGTGTCGCCTCTAGGACAGGCAATTGGAACTGTAAACCGATCACCAAAAGAAAAGATGAAAAATAGGTGAGGGCTCGCCATGAAGAGATCGCCTGTGAGAGCAGAGAGGGTGATTTCCACAGGAGCTATTAGTGCCATAATTCCCTCAAACACACCATCCTATTGATCCTGCCTCAGCCCTCAACGCCCCCTCACCCGTTCCACAGACACACAAACTCAACCTCGGGTTGCTGCTCATTGCCATCACAGACAGCGGGAGAGATGAAGCCAGAGGTCAGCCAAAGGCCCTGGAAGCTTCTGTGTTTTACCAGAGACATACGGCATCCATCTATGTAAGAGCTGGTGTGCAGCATATCAGGGGGGAACATGGATGTTGTTCTACAACACACATCTATCCTGTGTGGATGGTGTACATGAGCAGACTCATCCATCATTTTAACAAGCGTCCCCTTGGAAGCCATTAGACTGACATGTGGTAAAACTGTATTATTTGCCTCTCTGATTTAGACATCCCATGTTAAAAATGTAATGTTGTTAGCGGGTAATTAGCCACAGGACAAAAGCGCACTAAGCAGAAGAAGAGTATACTTAAATCAAATTGAAATGTAGTTCATCAGAGATTCATACTTTTTTATCGTATTTATCTTTTTCTAAAGAATTGCACTGATTATGTATATTCACTGTACTGATTTTGTATATCCACATACTTATTGACAACTTTATTATGTAAGTATGTTCGTACTTATACTTAGTATACTGTATATACTATTTATAATATTATTTTGCTGGAGGCATGAGAACTTACAGCGAATAATTGGCAATGAGATTGGCAAGCCATCACAAACACGTACGTGCATCATTTGCATACATTTCCATTTCTTAACACCTTCCACCATAATCGGTGCTCGAACAATGGCACCTAACAGCAACATTGACCTTTTATAAACTATTAATGAATTGTGTTGTTCAGATGTAAATTTATAGGGAAATGTGTCTACATATACAGGATATAATATAAATAACCTACTACCTAGCACTCGAGAAACCAGGTAATCACTTGTGGAAATGAGCAGTTCCCATGTCAGCAGTCAGATAAAACCTGCATATCATGTTTTGTTGAAATGATAGGAAAATGCATATGCCATGATGTATGCTGTTATCATTATAAAATCATCAAGAGTTAGTCTGTGGGCCTCAATTGAATTGATTTCATTGGTCGAGCCTTAGTAGGGGGCAAGATAATCTCACAATATGTTCCAAAGTCTTTCAAGCCTTGGATTACCAGTTGATTGTAAATTCCCACAATAATCTGTCAGCAGAAAGCAGAGAGACAGACGGCTGAGAGTGTTTCGGTTCCTTCTATGAGTCCATGTTGCTCGTCAGTATTTCCCCAGGGTGTGCGCGTGTCCCCTGGTGGCCTGGCGTCTGTCAACTCCGCAACTCTGGCACACTCAGTCATGGTAGGGGACCCGGGAGAACAGAGTTTAAGACACTGCTCAGCAGAGAGATCACTGGAGTCATTCAAAGGCGAAGCCACTACATCAACCCCCAGGTCACTGCAATAGTACGTCTGACTTTGGAAATCAGACTGTAGTACATCTGACTGGCCCTGAGTTACTCAGGCTGAACCCCCCAGAACACGGCAGAACATCGAGGAACACAGCAGGATACCGCCGGAGACAGCAGAGCACACAGAGCACCGCAGAACACACCTCCGCTCAAAACACCATGACAACGACGCCAGTGTCACAACAACATTCCCTATGATTAGCCGTTACGTCTAATGAACACCTCCAGGAGGGACACATGACGAGGGTAAGGGTGAGGTTGGAGCTGCTAACCACACTGCCTTCAACTGTTAGATCCAATCCTTGTCAAGAGGAGACCTGTTCCGGTACAGTCAGCATACCTTGATCTCATGGCCACCTGTACAGCAGGTCCAAGGTTCTCTGTGAGACCAGAAACAGGAGAGAAGCTACTGCCAGCTGGACAGGTGAGAGGGTCATGAATAATACAACTGTCGTCACCCAGATGAGTTCAATCTATGATGAGTGGACTCATCATAGATTATATATAGGTCTCCTGGTGGCACTTGACTCACCACTTCCCCATAGAATCACTGCAAACAGTGTGTCTGGAAAAAAAAGAAAAGAAAAACTACAAGGACATATTAAAGAATAGTAAAAAGACTCCAGTCTTACAGTGTTGTACTGTTCAAAACCCTGTCATTTTTATTTTATTTTACAGCCACATTATCGTGTGCACACATGCACATAGTATTAACATATTAAGTTGCTGATAAGCCATTTCTTCAGTTTGATTCATTTAGTGTTTTTATTACTAAGTTTTATGAGGTTGGGGTGCCTGCAGTGAGGTAGTAGAGACTGGGGATCGTTATGAATAAATTACATCCAGCTTTGAGTTTGCTTCCGGCTGCAGAGCAGCTGGGTCTCATGCACAAACACACTCTTAGATACAGTATATTTACTCCCCCCGTCGCAGAGGAGCTGAGAGTGTACCAGCACGGGTGTGCCTGCTGTCTCTGACAGTGTGTTTGTTTTCTGTTTGATATTTGATATTTGATGTGATATTTGATATTTTATGTGTGCAGTCTGTGACGAGTGGGTTTGTGTGTGTTTGTGCGTGTGTGTGTGATGACTGTGAGATGATCACTGTGAGGAGATGACAAGGGTCCGCTGGGGGTCTGTCTTCAACCCCATAAAGCAGATATTAGCCATGATGTTCGGCTGGTGTGTGTGTTGGTATGTGTGTTGGTGTGTGTGTTGGTGTGTGTGTTGGTGTGTGTGTCTCATCCTCCTTTCTCACTATCACCTCCTGTCACTCTAAGAACCCCAAATGAACATCTGGTAAGAGAAGCAGCTTCTGAAAGGACATGTTGTAATCTCAGTTCCAACCCAAAAGAGCATCGCCTATACAACTCAAGACAAAAGCGTGACCTGAATAAGGGGCCTTATATAAGAGGATAACATTGAATCCACATGAAATGCAGGACACAACCAAACAAACACACAACACACAACACACAAACACACAAACACACGCACGATATTTTTTGTTACAAAAAAGCAAACGCTTCATTCAGTCAATAGCCCTCCCGATTCTCCGGTGGAGCACCACAGATTAGACACAGTGGTTGTAAACATTCCCAGAAAAGCTATATTAAGAATGTGTGTGTGTGTGTGTGAAAGCAAAAGACAAGCTGTGCTGCAGGATAAAAGCACACTGTAGTTTGTTGTAAACAGCAGGAAAAGGAGATGGAAGGTAAGTGGTTGAAAGCAGTCAAACAAGGCTCTACCCTGTCCAGAGATACGACTGAGCACCACCTGTATGAGGCATGGAGGTCGGCTCCATTTTCCCACACAGGATTCACGCATTCAACTCTACAATCCGTGCTGGTAGAATGACCTTATTCTATAATAATGCATGGAAGGGCTTTATTTGATCATGTCTCACTACAAGCACCAAGATGCACTTAACCACAACATCCTCACCGCTATGCCAACTGGCCGGAGAAGCAGGTGCCACAGGTGCATGATGGTATTTGTAGTGCCTGTGTTTGCGTGCCTGCGTCGGCATCAGGGGCTGCCTTCCTGTGTGTTTGTATCCACAGAGACCAGCTGCCATTAATTAATTACTCAGAGTTTACGTTTCATGTGAGGTCAGTGAGAGGATGCCAGCAGGAGATAGCTGTAATGGATTCACACGTTTATGGGCAGATTAGGCTCCATGCCAGTGCTATGTCAGTGTAACACTAGAGACGACCTGCCGCAGACACTGGCTCCCCTCCGGAGAGGGGCGCATCACAAGCCAACAAGTACATGGAGTTCCACGGAGTGGCAAGAGGAAACGCAGTGCGTTAATGCGTCAACACACTCAGTGCTGCCGATGGTGGCAGATAACCAACAGTGTTCACCACTTAACAAGACACTTTGAGCCAAAGTGAGAGAAGAGTCATTGCATGTCGTGAGTGAAGGTAGTCCCAGAGGGACTCTGACTCACAGACTCTCTCATAACGCTGTGCTCTGACCACTGCAGGAGCGCATGCATACAGTGACTGGGACTAGGCAGATCCACACTCCATGTCGAGGGATCCTGGTTAAGGAAGGGCGTACGTGTGAGGGTGTGTGTGGGTGCGTGTGGGGGTGTATTTCTGTGTCTGTCTGTATGTGTGTGTGTGGAGTGTGGAACTAGCCCCGATAGTGACATCTGGCACCACAATTCAGTTTGGTCAAATTCATTATCTTTAGTAATTTAGAGACAGAGAGAGGGAGGAAAGAGAGAGAGAGAGAGAGAAAGAGAGAGAGAGAGAGAAAGAGAGAGAGAAAGAGAGAGAGAGAGAGCAAGAGAGAGAGAACCTCTGGGTATGGACTAGTTCAGTCACGCTATATAGCCATTGGGATCAGCTCTGCCTCATCCCCTCAAATACCATCAGCCTACACACACATACACACTCACACACATACACATACACACACACACACCCACCCACACCCACACCAATTCCATTTCAGTGGGATACAGTTAAGTCGAAACCAAACCAGTTTAGGACATTTAGTCAAACAGAGTAAATCATGTTATAAAACAGTGTGGATGTGGACAATCAGTGCTCCAGCAGGGACAGTTAGGACACTGCTAGAATCACACTGACCCAGACAAGGCTGTAGAGGTTGTGACTATCTTGATACTATCTTACCCCTTCAAAAAAAGGGCCAAACTTCGCTTCAACTCCAAACCATTGGCAGAAAGAAATGACTTCTGAGTGTTAACTATCAGATTTAAATTGATTTAGTTTGATTCTGAATGGATTGATTTGAAAATGAATGTGACCCCCTGACCTGTTACATTAGGCCTCGACCATTGGTAATCCCTCTAGATTACTGCCCTTTGTCTGATTATGTCCAGAATATGCTTTAAATTCACTGAGCTGCCCATGTACTGTAAATATCCACACAATATCCTGACTAACAGTCAAATCTCACATACAGTACTTAATCTGGCAGATTACCAGATTGATACAGATTGACAAATCCACATATTAAATGTAGGTCAATATCCAGTATATACACACCAAAAATACTGTCTGATAGCAGGTGGAATATCAAAGTGAACACTGGTATTGGAGCTGCTGGACGTTCTAGTCTCTGTGGTACAAAAACAACAAATCCATAGATCAGTGACATGTTCATGGCTACTACCAGAAGAGGTTTGAATTCTGAACTCTTCCGTACTCATTCAGATTCCTCTGAATCAGCAGAAACATGGACAGTGTTAACAAACACATGAACATGCAACAACATTCTAATTACATTATGTCCCCCCACCTAAACACACACACACACACCTCTTCCCCACTAGCCAAATACACCACCTGTTTTTTAATCTTGGGTATCTACAGTAAACACACATCTCTCTCCGCAACTAGCTCTCCTCTCTTTCATGTCCTCTCTCTCTCGCTCTCTCTTTCTCTCTGTGACTCACCTGGGTCCCCCTCCTCCTTGTCGGACCTCATGTCCTCCTCTGCACACGCTCCGTAGGGCTCCACGGTCAGCGCCGGTGTGTGTTCTCATTGTTGGCAGACATAACTCTCAAACACACACACAAACACTCAGGGAAACTCCAAAGTCAGCCAGCGTACTCAGTCAATCGCTCCTAGCTCCACATACTGGCTCCACCCAGACAGATAACCAGGAATTGGTCTCTCATGGGGGGGTTGTCTCTCCCTGGCTCTCTCTCTCCACCTCTGTATCTACAGGAACACACCTATTGGCAGTTTCCATTCCAGCCTTTCTGCTTCCACCCTTAGCCCCTCCTTCCAGTAACCCCTCCTAGCTGGACAATGACGCTCATTCTTTCCGAACACACACCCACAAACAGGTTGTAGCTGCTGCCTCAGGTGTTTTTAACCAGGTAAGATATGTACTCTAGCTCCACCTGATGGCAAACAGCTGCAAGTCACTCCAGAGGACATGGCAAATCCACCTCACGCATACAATCCTTCACCCAGCGCTTCTACCATGCTCTACAAGAACGGCCTCAGAAGTTGTTTAGCGCGAAGTCACTGAAACTGGCTCCAGGATAATCCGACCAGTGGTTTATCCAGCAGCGAGAGCGAGACACCGTCAGATGCTAGAGCTTAGCCTCATGTTATCAAAGACATGACAACTTACCTGACTGACATAGCATCTATCAGAGGACACTTTGCCCTGAAACTGTCTAAACATCACACACCACCTAGTCTGTCTGCTTGTGTACTGGAGCTGTCTGTCCATCCGTCATCGTTTTGTTTCTCTCTCAGATGGTTTTCCTTCCCGGTCTTAATGTGGATGGCAACACCCAGCGGCAAACTACAGTAAGCCTGCAGGCTGCTGCCTTGCTGCCTTGACTTGGACTCGTTGTTGGTAATGTTGGTAGTTAGGACAGACCCGAGTAAGGGATGCAAGAGCAATGGAAATGAGGAGCAGGGAAGTGACTGAGAGCAGAGATGGTGAGAGAGAAAAAATGCCAAGAGCCATCAATCGTGGGGGGGAGGGTGGGGGGCGGGGGGGGGGGGCGGGGGGTGACAGAAAGGAAATAAATGAGAGAAGTGAAGGGAGGAGGTACGGAGTGAGGGACGCGTGGACGTCCAGGCAGATCAGATCTGAGGGAGGCGTAGCGTTCATCCAGCTGGACTGATTGTGTTTGGACAATATGTCATCACCATGGCTGCAGCTGCATGTATTCACGAGGTGGATGCGCCTCTCACCCTCTCACCCCCTCACCCCCTCACCCGCCCCCCCCCCCCCCCCCCCCCCCCCCCCCGCCGCCCCCCCCCCCCAGCTACCTTTGTCAAGGGAGGAGTCAGGAGTGCTGAAGTCCATCAGGCTGGAGATCTCTGTCTGGTAACACATGCCTGTCAGCTTCTGTCTGTGGTGAAGCGTCGGGTCTGCCAGAGAAACACAACAACACAGGGGGATACATGAGATCAGAGCAGAGCGGCGGAACAATTAAACACACGCAGGCTCGGCTGCTCGTACGACGGGCTCCGTTGGCCAGGCTCATCTCATGCCCCTCTCCTCCTCTCTCTCGCACTCATTCCTTATTTTCGCTCCTAGATTGCCGTGTTTTAAATTAGAGCTGAACCAGAGGTATTGGAGCCAGCCCCCCCCCTTACCTCATCTCCTCCCCTCTTCCACCTACCCATTACCCGCCTCCTCCTCCTCCTCCTCCTACCTATTACACTCCTCATCTTCCTCCTCCTCCTCCTCCTTCTCCACCCCCTTTCCTCATGGTTTTAATTCACTGCCTATGAGAGACTATAAAAATAAAAATAAAAAATCCGCAAAGTGAAAGCAGCCCTGTTGAGCCATAGCTGTTTTCTGAAGCAGACCCCAAACAGCGAGGTTTGAAAATCAAAAACTCCTCTAAAGGTAGCTCTGCGTCCCTGGTATTGATTGGAGGTATTCTCATTACCATTTCAAGGCCAGTCACATACAGTTACTGCTGCACAGTATTGGGCTGGACAGATGAATGGAAATCTATGTAAGAGCTGCCAAAGATTGTACACTGCATCTACATACAAAATAGTATTTTGTCCAACAGGATATATTTCTTATCGCATGGCAAGATAACTTTCATTCCCCGCCTTGCTCCTTAGAAGAAAACGATGTAAGATTCACAAGAATGTGCCACTAAGAAATGCTGCAGAGCCAAGGGGATACTCCAAAAACCTCCCTTCACATTTCAGAAGCAGACAGACCGTGGGGTAACCCTGGACACCATCATCAGCTCAGACTCTGGAGGTCAAAGGTTGTTGGAGATGCCAGTGTCTGGGACAACACCGGAAAATATGATGTCACTTTGACCCCTACCATAGGTTGGATTCCTCTGTTCTTCTGATTCATCAACCTCTCCAACCACATTAAATGACTAAATATATTGCGATGAAAAATTGCCATTAAAACCTTCATATCAAAATATATCTCACCGTGAACATTTTTACGATGATAATACTCTGTGAAAATTAAAGAGGGACCTTTTCTCCCCTCAGGCAAGGAGACAGACGTGACTGCTTAGCGAGGGTAAATATCCCAGTTCTTCATGTAATCTGCCCAGCAGTTACACTAGCCCACACAGCCCCCAGGAAACATAGAAATAACACTCATAGATCCAGCATGTCCCTAGTTACGTAACCACAGACAATAGGAGAATGATACGAGAAACTCTGCAGTGTGTTATTTCTTGTAAATGGTTTGTCCTTTGAGCGTTCATTGTCAAACTGCAGGACTTTGGCTGCCTGGCAGAATCATGCAGTTCACTTACAGCACCAAGCTGCAAGGTATAATAAAAACGGGTCTATTGTTGAATTTTGTCGTTTGAAATTGTCATGGAAATTGTTTCCACCATAACTGCTCTCCTTCGGGATTTAAATAAATGATTTTATTTGTTCATTTGAGTAGACGAGGCTATAAGCAAGTAAATGTTGTTTTCCATCTAAATGCGATTTCCCGGTAATATCACACGGAATAGATTATGCATTTTATGGTTAATATGCTGGGTTGTCTTCTGCCTTTTCGGAAAACAATGGATTTTGTTCCCTCAGGGGGTTCAAACCCCTCTTTCTCAAACATCCAACCCTGGCCTACCACCAGACCCAAGAGACATCAGTATGGTCTGGAGACGATTAGTGAGCATCCAAATTCGTAGCCACCCCATAAAGCAGACTTGGTCCCACAGCACTTTTGCATCCAACACAACAGTGTTTCTACATGTCTGCTCTAAACTGTCCTTATTGTGGACATAGAAAGGCTTCCGAAGTCTTGATAGCCTGTCCATCTGACCCCACCTCTGGTTCTGTCAGCAGCCGGCGCTGTTCCTTCTCTAGGAGACTCAGGCTCGGTCAACCTCCAGGCCAGGCCACAGAATGCTGACAGGGGGGAAATAGAGTGCCCAGATCTCACACGTTCACCGGCCAGCCCAGCACAGCATAGCACAGCATAGCATAGCATAGCATAGCATAGCATAGCATAGCACAGCCCAGCCCAGCATAGCACAGCACAGCATAGCATAGCATAGCATAGCATAGCACAGCCCAGCCCAACCCAGCCCAGCCCAGAACAGCCCAGTACTGTTCTGCAACCACCTCTACCATTAGCCCACCCAGCATCCCAAGGCAGTGATGCACCGCTACAAATCACCTCTGTGACTGGGACTGTTGAGAAATCAAACATTATTGCAAAGATATACATTTACAGACACTCTATTCAAACTCGAAGCACCCTGACAAACTGCATTGAAATATGTCAGTTACATCTTTTAATCACACCTCGTTTGAAGGATGGGAATCCTACAGTTGGTGCATTGATGAGATAATGGGATGTGATTATCAGCCGTAAATTATATCCCTCAGCCAAAAGGACTGGTCTTCGCTCTTCTCTTTCCTTCATGAGAAGTGAGAGACAACCTTTTCCTTAGTGGCCAACTCCAAATCAGTCTCCTTGTCACATCTAAGGCTGTAGGCTGCCACACATCTTAATTATGGGGCTTCAACACCCAGCCCAAACATCTTAACAGCAACAGTCATTCCTCTCCACCCTGGCCTGCCTGACTGCCTGAGGCTCAGCCCTGGCTGTCTATTCATCTGGATTTATGATCACAGGTGACAGCAGCCATCGACTGGTGCTGCGTTCACAGAGCATTAGCTCTGGGCGATTGGCTGCCTCAAGGCTACTGTGATCCACAGGCCCAAGATGCAGACAGCACTGTGGCACTGAGAGTTGTCACACACACACACCCACACACACCCACACACACTCACACACACACTCCCACAACAGGCTCCTTCAGGGATACATCCATTAGCTTTATGAGGGAAAAACAGAGGAGAGTTCAGTGTTGGCGGTGATGAGGCCAGGGCCGCTCAATTCTGAGGCTATTGTAGAACCCCACAGGCATGTTAGACAGAGACAGGATTTGAAAGCAGGTTGAAGAAGAGCGTTTCATTCTCCCGTTCGAATCATTTCTGTTTACCACGGCAACACATGCGACCATAGCACTGAAGAACCGTCCACATCGCACAGTCCGGCGGCTGGTTTTTCAGATTCTTCAGTCCCAGGACGGAGGGGCTTCTCTCATCGTCAGCAGACATCATAAACAGCAGAAACATGACGAGGCTAAATGTGAACGTCAGCCCTGTTTGATACCCTGGGCTCATGTGGGCTTGAGGGAGATCAAAGGCTGGCCACTGAGCTGCCAAACTGGAGGCCAGGAGGCTACAGTCTATAGCTGAGCTTACACTATCTGGTCGACACAAGGACTATCTGATGGACACTATTGATCTCATCCCCAAAGCTGGCTGTGGGCTGTGGAGAGCTTGCTTCTGAGCCCGCCTAAAAACAAGGATTATGTACAGTGAATCACAGACTAACGTGTCAAACAGAGTCTCTTTGATGAGTAGAACCCATACTTTTGATGTCAATAACTCATCATCTGTTGCTGAGGGGCGTATTGCCCTTACCGTTAGGACGAACAGACAGTTCCCGCTGCTGGACAAGCTTTAATGGCCTCGCCAACCTAAATCATGAGATAATGATGCTGTCCCTCAGGTGGACACCAGCCCGACCCTAAATCTCAGAGAGGCCCCAGAGGCGCACGGCTGAACTTTCAGTGGGTCAGCAGTCCAACAGGGAGCTTGGCCCGAAAGGTCATTGGAACTTGACATTTTAATGTCTTCTCCCTTAGTGGGCTTGAGTGTGAGGAGAATGTTGTACACTAATGACTTCGAACGCCAGGAAGCACCAGGGGTGATATTGAGCTCCAGGACAATGTTTCTTCAGCGTGTATGGGAAAGGAATCTAACCAGCTGGAAGCTACTTGTGCAGTTACTTGTAAATGTGTATTGAAATTGCTGCAAGCTTTAGAGTCCTTCTCATCTCAAATGGATGAAAGAAATAAAATGCAGAATGCAGGAATAAACACTGATTAAGAGAGAAACTACGAAGACCCATTACAGACCACATAGTACATCATGCACACACACACACACACACACACACACACACACACACACACACACACACACACACACACACACACACACACACACACACTCATCACGGCTGATGGTCTTGGTCACAGCTGGGCTGGTCCCTCATCACAATGACCCAAAAGCTTTACTGGACCTGCCCCAAGATGAGGGCGGATTTAAAACCAAGATTAAGAGTGAAAATCTGTCTGGAAGAAATCCAGCACAGACCCAACCAGAGTACAAATCCCCCTCTCCCTCCCTGGCCAGCTCAGCCCCGGATCTTCTGGTGCCAGAGCTCTGTCCTCTCAGCTGGAGAGAGGGCGCCGAGGTTGGGATGAAGGCAGGACCGGCTGGTCATCAGGGAGGGTCAGCACGGCTCCCTCCTCTTTAGTATGCTGTCAGCGTGGAGGGACATTTGGAGAGCGCGAGTGCCTTTCTGACCCTCTGTCCCTGAGGCGTATGCTGATTACTGTACTGGCCTGGTTGTCACACATAACACCAACCCCCCGCCCCCCGCCCTTATTCCCTCACTCCCAGCCCTCGGCTTCTCTTAGCCCAGCCCAGCTGCCTCAAACCCCCTCATTGGGTTCCTCTAACCCCCTTCTGCAGCTCCTCTAACGTCACCCTCTTCCCAGGACATCTGGACAGAGCTGAGAGGGAGACATCACTGTTGGCGTGTCTGGGCCACAGGACCAGACAGAGACACGCACACAGATGAACAGTTACATCTGTACTGCCATCTCCACAGACAGAAACCCACAGATTATCACTGAGCTCAGGGGTACATAGTGAGGATTTCTTGCTGACATATATATCAACCATTCATAGTACAATTCAATATGTTTCAATTTGATCAATTCAGGACTCTGACTCAATATCAGCAGTTCAATACCGTAGTAGCTCTATATTCTACTGCACCATAAGGCAGTAAATGGCCTCTATGGAACAGAGAGATGTTTTTAATGGAAAAGTTGTATTCAGCAGTCTGAATAATTCAACACAAAGCTGCGTCTGAATGTGTGTATATAAGTGCATCCTTGGTGTGTGCGCCTATCTCTGGATGACTGTGTGTGTCTGTGAAAGTTTGTAAGAGCTTTGTTTAAGTAGTGCAGAATATAGTGAGCTGATTAGCATCCAAGCCAACCAGCCAGTCAGCCAGACAGCCAGGCAATCAAGCTGGAAAATAGGCTTTTGTGTGTCTCAGGATCCCTTCTCTGCTGGTGGAAAATCACAGCAGGAACCTCCACAATCAGCCCACATGTGGTCCACAACAACCCAATACAAGTTTCACTTGGCTTTTGCAGTACTTCCCATCAAAATCCACACACACCACACACACATCTATGAAAGTAAGACCTTTATTTACAAGGTCCACTTATTGTCCTGCAACATACATGTTTGAAGCCGCCTGGGCTTTACTTAACGGGGGAAATGCAGTGCCCTCACCCCAGCCCTCACCCCAGCCCCCCTGCCCTCACCCAGCCCTCACCCCAGCCCCCTGCCCTCACCCCAGCCCTCACCCCAGCCCCCCTGCCCTCACCCCAGCCCTCACCCCAGCCCCCTGCCCTCACCCCAGCCCTCACCCCAGCCCCCTGCCCTCACCCCAGCCTCCTGCCCTCACCCCAGCCCCCTGTCCTCACCCCAGCCTCCTGTCCTCACCCCAGCCCCCTGCCCTCACCCCAGCCCCCTGCCCTCACCGCAGCCCCCTCCACCAGCCCCAGCCCAGCTGCCCTCACCCCAGCCCAGCTGCCCTCACCCCAACCCAGCTGCCCTCACCACAGCCCCCTCCACCTGCCCCAGCCCCCCTGCCCTCACCCCAGCCCCTTCCACCAGCTCCCACTCTCCCTGCCAAGGGCCTTAACATAACAGACATTCTAATGGCCTGATACATTTGACTGGCAGCGAGTTGAATGAAGGCAACATTTATCCAAAATCAATGTTGGAGCAGGGAGTGCATAGAATACAGCAGCTGAGTTTGTTTTGCTCGAGTCAGAAACTGGGCTGCAGGCCGGGGCCTAGGAGAGGGTCAGGGTGAACTGCCTCAACTGTCAATCAAGGATGTTTCAACTACAATATGTCTTCTGTTTGTATTTTCATCATATCCTTCCCATCCTTGGAGAAAGTCCTTTTTACCTGCAACCTTTTATCCTTCGAACTTTGTCTTGTGTTTTTCTGTGTGAACTTCACACTCAAAATAAACGTAATTTACCTTCTAAATGGTGAGCCAGTCAAGTACATCTAAAGTATTTGAATGGTGTTTGAATCTAGAGTCTTTTCGTCACCGTCTCTACCATGGCTGCAATTACCAGCAGCAAAGAGGCAGCGGCAACACTTTTACAGCTAGGGAGACGGAGCTGTCAAGAACTCTTTTACCCACGCTGCACCACTCTGTACAACATAATCACTGTCTGCTCTGCTCATTGCCTGTCACCTCCCTAAACATCAGCCAGACTTGATGACTGCCATGCTTGTTAGCAACATCAATGTCTGTTCTCTCTCTCAAAATACATTCATTAAGCATTCATTGGGCCACATCCAAGGTTTCTGCACTGTAAAACCCTGTCTTCAGTTCTGAGGTGGTGTAGAGTTAGCTAATTTGTTCAAGACAGCGCATCAATGAACCTCTGTTTTACTAGAAATAATCTCAGATGTTCAGAAATTGGGCTGTGCTCCTCATAGGGCTGGTGTGATGAGCAGAGTGAGATCCCTCTTCCTGTGCTGTGAGTGTGGTTCTCCCTGAGGCAGCTAGCTGTCGGTCTGGACTGGTCCCCGAGGCCAGAGCCTCGTCTGGGGGCAAGGCTGCAACTCCATGGCCCACAGCTCAGCTTCATTCTAATTGACAGATACCTTTCTGGGGCTCCTCTGGACGATGACAGATTTGATTGGAAGCAGATTTCTCCAGGCGTGCAGACAGGCCGTCTTCACCCAACACTCGAAGGCAGCTGGCCATGCTCAGATAACTCACTTTACACACTAACTCACTCTGAAAAGCTTAAGAAGACGCTCATTCAACACAGTTGAGCAGTTTGCCTTCGAAGTTTGTGAAAAGTATGTGTAGAGGAACAGATTGTAAGACTCTTTTTTGAATAAAGGCAGAATTCACAAACTGAGAACATGGGCCATGGTAGCCTGGACAAGGTGAACTGTACACTTTCTCATAACTAAGTGGGAGATTGTAGACAGATGGGGTTTAAATACCATCCATTCTGTTTCGGCTTCATCAAGAGATCTGATCATCATCATCTCAGTCATGATCAGTGTGTTGCTCCTATTTTAAAGCTCCCTGTCTGAGATAAGACTAGATACGTACTAATCCACCAGGCTGGTATCTGAAGACCAAAAGGGCTGGGACATGTAGTTTTACAGTACATCTGTTTTCTGCGACAGTAGATCCCTGTCTGAGTTAATGTTTAACATCAGAGGCAGCAAGTTCTGTAGAACACCACAGAACCACAGATGTTCCTTTCCCATAAACCCCACACACAGGGACACAGTAGAACAACATACTGTACTTGGTGAACGATTGTTGCTAATTAGCATCTTGAACAGACCCAAATATTATCCCCCAAAAATCATTTTGGACAGAAAGTGTCATGTGTCACCAATTATGTTCAAATACACAGTCGATAACACATCAAATAAATGATTTATCAACAGATTAAATAGACTTCCGAATTCAGTAAGTATTGAAGTACTGAGTTAAGGATTCAGAACTGATCTTACGGAATGGAACATCACTTCTGCTTTGACATGTCATCATATCCTCCTATCCAGGTTGCTAGGCAACGGTTGCCCGGGCAACCATAGGCTTAAACTTTAATCCCACCCTTCTAAAGAAAGTGCTACAGAACCACAGAGGAAGAACAGTCTGGCAGGGAATAATACAGCCTGGCTGATGAGCAGAGAAGCCAAGGCTTGACTGATGTGAGCCATTAAAAGGCAGAGTTCTTAGAAGTCCTGTCCACTAACCTTCCCACCACCACCCAACTCCCAGCTCTCATTATACAGCACCAACTCCAAGTCCCTTCTCCAACCAAACTAGACAAGAGCTCTCACGCTTACTAATACATCACACATTCTGTGAAACGTCTGGGAACAAACATTCAATCGCAAGAACTGTACTAGAATAAAAAAATCCTAACCTGACTATAATATGACTGGCTATTACTGTAACCCAAGTGGAAAAGGAATATACTTAAATCTAATTTAAATGTATTTAATGAGAGCATACAATTTCATTCGATTGGAACTGGAAGCCTACTTAAAATGCACAGATGTTGTATATTCACATAATTATTGACACCTTTGATATTTGTAAGTAGGTTTGTACTTAAGTATATGTTTAAGCATAATATTCTTTCACGAGGGGAGTAATCCATTTCTGTCAGTAAAAATGAAAAAGAAAGAACCTTCTGGTTGTTTTGCTTCCAAGAGCAGCTGGGATCTGAGCTTGGTTCTGAGGCTGGTTTAGTCAGATCAGCTTGTGATGGTGAGTGTTCCCTTCTCTAGTCTGACAGAGCAGGAGAGATTGTTGCTTCACTTGTTTTTTAACACACCTGTAGATTTGAACTGTGGTGTGATGCAATCATAAGGTGTGTGTCGGGCCTGTTTTCACCTGTATATGCATGAATAACACTGTAAACCACATAGCAATATTGTACCATGAAAGAGAGAGGGAGGAGAGAGAGAGAAACATAAGAAAGGGAAAGAAAAGAAAGAGAGTGCAAAGAGACAGACCCAGGGGTCCTCATTCATTTCAGTCTGACTGGGGTTGTGGCCTGCACTCTGGCACCAATTGGATGAGTCATCCTCATCCTTCAATCATCCACATCATGGTTCTATCATGGAACACACCGTCCTGCTGTAACATCGTCCTGCATTGCAATACATGTACACACACGTGCACACACACACAGCAGGTGTGGTCAAACCCTGTTACTATCTAGTGTACGTATGGATTTTCTTGTTATGCCTGCATAATCTCAGCTACCAGCACCTCTCCTGTCTTACCTCTCCTGTCTCACCTCTCCTGTCTCACCTATCCTGTCTCACCTCCCAGCACCTCTCCTGTCTCACCTATCCTGTCTCACCTCCCAGCACCTCTCCTGTCTCACCTCCCAGCACCTCTCCTGTCTCACCTCCCAGCACCTCTCCTGTCTCACCTCTCCTGTCTCACCTATCCTGTCTCACCTCCCAGCACCTCTCCTGTCTCACGTCTCCTGTCTCACCTCCCAGCACCTCTCCTGTCTCACCTCCCAGCACCTCTCCTGTCTCACCTCCCAGCACCTCTCCTGTCTCACCTCCCAGCACCTCTCCTGTCTCACCTCTCCTGTCTCACCTATCCTGTCTCACCTCCCAGCACCTCTCCTGTCTCACGTCTCCTGTCTCACCTCCCAGCACCTCTCCTGTCTCACCTCCCAGCACCTCTCCTGTCTCACCTCCCAGCACCTCTCCTGTCTCACGTCTCCTGTCTCACCTCCCAGCAC
>CM042868.1:14626848-14629348 GCA_023658055.1 Thaleichthys pacificus
ACCATCAAGATTCTCATCAGCTCAGACACCAGTGAAATACCTAAAGAAAGAATACACTACAAACCGGCTGGCTACGGTGCCTGAACCCACGTCACACACCAGAGGAATGTGTGTATGGCCTTGCTCAAGCTGTCTAAACAGTTTATCAGCAAAAGACGGACGACACACTCGGAACGGGAGTCAAATTCCCATAGTCCCGCCTCGAAAACACAGCGCACTCCGTGTAACCATAAACCTCTGAGCAATGTGCTGTAACAGGGGAGGCTTCTAGACCCAAACCCACCAGACTCGGTGGAATTCCCCCTCTTGATTGCTTTGGGAGCTGGAGAGAGGAGCCTGAGCGGTCTCAACTCTGCCGTCTGCGTTCCATGGAAATGCGAGGAGCAGCACACTGACCGGAGGCAGGCTCAGCTCTCTCTCTGCAAAATAGGTACAAGCGCTGTCAAAAAAGGCGCTTTTTTGTTTAACCTTAATCAGAATTCAAAATGGATGAAAGGTTTGTTTTCTCACACTTCTACACACGAGTCCATTCGGAAAATTCCTGTTTTGAGATATTTTGGACAGAACTACGAGAGAAAATGCTTTGACTTACAAAGCAGAACAACCCCTCTCTTGGTATTCAGCTCGGTATCTCGGTGTCTTCTGCAGACACCAGCAGATCCATCCCACATTGAGCAATTCAGTGTTCAAGCCTCTAAGAGGAATTCGGCTGTAGACCAGACTACAGTATGTAACTAAATTACAGCAAGTCATGAAGGGTGCAGGGCTGCCAACTCTCACACATTGGCCGTGAGACACACGCATTTCAACTCGTTCTCGCTCTCACGCCACACCTTGTATTTCTCACGCTGAGAAGGCAACGCCAACCCAGTAGTCCTGCTAACGTTGTAAACCGTTATGGACGAGGCGCAGGCACACGGAGTGAAGCGACATAGACGGCTTTGATTCTGGCCCCGGCCTGCATGTCTTCACATGGTGTACAGACAGTACAGATGCATAAATGAAACAAATGAACTTGGGCAGTATGGTTGAAAAACCCGTCAGAGGTGCCAACGCACATGACATTTTACTCTCAATTAAAGGCCAAGCCATTTAAACAACCAGGACGTTCTCCATGGTTTGAAGTCGGCATTTGCGTTCACGCCTCAGAAAAGATCAACAGGCTGTGCTAATCACAGCGCAGCACATCACTTTGCAGGCGCACACCTACCTATTTATTCATAAAGGTTGAACAGTAGGCAATGTACATAGGGATACCACTGGACTCCTCACCGTGCTCCCGGCGGAGGGCTGAAAAGGTCAGCCATCAGACTAATAAAGTCTGGCCTGGGATGGCAGCATTGATGAACTGACCCGAGAGGTATTAACTGTTGATTATGGACTTTTGAGGTTCTAACAGGAGGGAGTGGAGAGAGAGAGAGAATCAACCCCCAACTCTGGCCTACCTGCAGGTGTGTATATCACCTGCAAGACATGCACACACAGCCGCAGCACCCCCCCCCCCCACACACACACACACACACACACACTCCCTCGCCCTCCTAATGATGCTTGCTTTACCACAGTCCTGAGACAGTGTGTTTAATGGACTGGGGTAGAAAATCAATCCCCTCCCCTCTCCTTGGCCGCCCCTCAGCCTCAGCCTCAGCCTCAGGCCCCGAGAACAGTCTAGTGTCTGGTTCTCTTCTAGGTTTACTCTCTGTCCTACTCAGCCATCAGACACTGTAAATCACCCACTCTCATTTTGATTACACTAGTTAAACCTCTTTTCTTTCTGCTATGCCACAGCCTCTCTCCCCCCCCTCTCCCTTCCCTCCCCTTCCCTCCCCTCCTCTACAGACTAACCCCAGGCAAAGGTAGAGAGGCACCATGTCATTTGGTGAAATTGACCAATTTCAAGTCAGCCATTTGGTGCCATTCCGGTGGCACCGCCCACCTGCCCACCGGGTTGTGGAAAGTTGGCGGGTTTTTCATGAGCACTGGAACAGAAGCACTCTGGGGTCTTGAGAGCACATTCCTGGATGGGATGAGCAGCTGAGTCACTCTGGTCGTGGTTAATTAAGAGGACTTTGTGGGATAGCCTTCAGTTTGAATCCCCCCCCCCCCCCCCCAACCACACATGCTCCACCAGTACTGGCCACACTGAATGCTATTCATTGTTCTTCTGCCAGTGTGGAAGATTCCACTGCTCGCATCCTGTCTAAGATGTCCTCTATGAGAAGCCCAACATAGACAAGCTGAGGATTATGGGGCAACTGAAAGATCACGTGAGGGGGGGTGACGTTTTCAACGAGGGGGCAGTCACAGCGTGAGGGTCGTGGCCTACCTGGTCCCACAGTGGGGATTCCTTGACCTGAAGTTGACCTTGGAAACTGTTTGTAAGAGGACAGGCACTTTCAAAAAAAGACTTGGCTGGTAATTGGATGACCCATCTGTTTATCCATGTCTGTCATCCTAATCACAAACAAATAACTTAGAGCTTTGCTAAAATAGATTCTCG
>CM042868.1:14634348-14638739 GCA_023658055.1 Thaleichthys pacificus
TGTTGGTCTTCTGTACTTCTAACAGCAGAGCCTACATCACAAAACGCCTCGTTTCTGCTTCAGAAGAGGTTGTGGCGGTCATCTGAATTCCCTTTCTTCAAGGACTTTCACATAAAACCACATGAAAATATATGTGATTTTTTTCATAACTTAAAAAAAAAAACTTCCATATTCCATATTAAAACCTGCCGTTTTAATATGAGTACAGGGAGAGGTGTACACTGTAGTTGTAGCCAGGCCATAGCCTTGGTCTAGCCTTGGGCAGACTGAGACAGGAAGGCTGGCCAAGGAGCAGAGGTTTACACCTACTCATTGAGGTGACCCCTGGCCTAAAATACCACATTAACAAATGCAGCTGTAGGCTAAGGGAAGAGAACCCTTTGTTTCTGGAATGGAACTGGGCCCTGGTCGTGCCTCGCTTTGTTTGGGTTGTGCCTAATCAGCTTGGCTGGGCCACAGTCACCTGACAGCAGTGGAACAGGAAGCATGACATCACCACTGGAATGTGGGGCCATAGCTGGCTGTAAATGCTGGAGGGGGAGGGAGGGAAATCAAGAAAAGAAAGGAAGTAAAGGGAAGGAATAAAAAGAAGAAGGAGAAAGAGGATAGGGAGAGACTCAAATCATCAAACCACAAATTGTATCTCTCATTGTCGGCAGCACAGAAAAGCTATTCAGTTGGGTCTGACCTTAAAGTGGGGGTGCCAACAAGCTACTGGCAGCTGTTTAAATAGTCGAGGTAAGGTGGTGATATTTCACAGTGACCAGCCAACTGTGCCCTGGACCTCATCCCCAAACATCACTCATCTGCAGCTGAGGTCACCCAGTACCTCTACTTTAACTCCTTACAGACTGCTTACAGTACTGGGCACACACACA
This sequence comes from Thaleichthys pacificus, assembly GCA_023658055.1. Lineage (NCBI taxonomy): Eukaryota > Metazoa > Chordata > Actinopteri > Osmeriformes > Osmeridae > Thaleichthys > Thaleichthys pacificus. Next base: position 14,635,227 of record CM042868.1, read on the forward strand.
TATAGCATCTGTCACAATATAAACACTCATAAAGGTTATGTGTTCCAGTACACACATCCATTTTCCCCATGAAGGAGATTGGACAGTGACTTCAGCTCATGTCGGATCCTTAGGCAACAATACACACACACAAATCGAGACAGAATCTCACAGAAGCGCACCCACACACCAAGTAAAGCCTACAGAGACATAACCGCTGCCTGGGAAACCAGCCTCAGCCCCAGTCCCTGGCCCGGTCCCAGTTTTGTTCCGGCCCCAACCCTGGCCCCGGTCCCAGACCCTGCTCCAGCCCCAGCCCCAGCCCCAGTCCCAGCCCCAGCTCTAGTCTACCCTAACCTGTCCGAGTTCCTTGTAACAACTTTTTCATTCCCACTGCCCCCCCCTACCGCCCTCCACTGTCAGGCCAGGGATTGTTTCAAAGAGGAGGAAGTTAACTAGCGCAGAAGCATTGGAATGAGATCACCCTCTAACACATTCCCCAAATACTTCCCACACTCGCTTTCAAAACAGCAACACATGTTCCTATGTTCACACACACACACTCTTATTCTTACACCAGCCTTGATACACACAGAGTATCCTCTTCGCACACACACCTACACACATGCTGTATGGAACTCACCGCGGTTAGCGCAGGCTGTCCCCGTGGTAGTTATGTGTGTGGTTCTCCAGGGCAGGCGGGCTTGTGGCTCCCAGCTCCGCCAGTCTTCGGCTGGTGGCAGAGAGCTCAGAGCGCAGGTTGGTCACCTCCTGACTGGCAGACTGGATGGCCGCCATCTATCCTCTGAGCCAGCTGCTTGTTGTCCTCCATCATTTTAAGGATTTTCCCCTGAGGAGCAAATCCACACAGTGCAGCATGGTGTCATGGGGAGCATCAGAGGACAATGCAGAGTCCCTCTCCTCGTCCTCTCCCCCCCCCCCCCCCCGCTTGCTCTCCTCCTTTCTCCCTCCTCCTCCACCTCCTCCGCTTGTCTCGTGGATTTCTTTCGCGCATAAAAACACCGAAGCCCGGGGTACTGTCCTCCTCTCAGCGCTACAGAGAGGCTGGATACCTGTTACTGCATGAGTGCCGGTGTGACTGTTTCACTCACTGCACACTGGGAAAGCGAGAGAGGAACACATGAGAGGGAGAGAGAGAGGAGAGAGAGTCTTTGGGGATGAGAACAAATGAGAAAGAAAGAAAGAAAGCGAGCGAGCGAGCGAGCTTAATAGAGGGAGTGAAGGAGAGACAGGCAGAAAGAGAGACAGATTAGATAGAGAAGGCGAGCCCAGCAGGCACAGGAGAAAGTGAGCGTTCCCGCTCGAAGAGGAACAGTGATAGGTGGTGGCGGACGTAGGTAGGATGCGTGCGTTAGCAGGCTGGGGGGCGATGAGGGGCTGCTTGATTGAGGAGGATGATTCCTGACTCGCTATGTGATCGTACCATAGGAGCGCATGATAGCGGAGAATAAGAGATTTTGGCCCCAGCGCACTTAGCACAGGTAGTGACATGCTAGACCGACGGTTATGATAGAACGGGACGGGACGCGATGGTGCCGCGAGAGATGCTGCAGGGGAGCGCAGAGAGAGGAAGAGCGGTGGGGGGGAGAGTGTGATGGGGATGGCCCAGACCAGACCAAACACTGGGTCCTGCCATGCATAAAGAAGTAAGGCCAGTCTGTCCGAAACTACAGGGAGTAGAAGTCGGTGTGCAGCATCAGGCAACAGCGCCGAGTAACGAGACAGTAGCCTTATGGGAGGATCTGCTAGTAGCGAGTCAGTACAGGATCCAAGGAGCCATGATTGTTCAGAGGAACAGAATCTGCTGATTGTGGCATATTCTGTTTCTCTCTTTCTTGTCCCTGCCTCTCGTATCTGCGGGCTCAATCTCTGTCTCTCTCTCTCTTCGGTCTTCACTCTCTCTCAGACTAGCCAGTCTACTGCTCTGAGTACTCGAATCCAGTGAGGAGGCTTACGGTGCTGGAAGGTTAGTCCCATTGGACAAAATCTACTTGTGCGCAAGGTGCTGAAAGTTCATGCTATCTGGGAGGGCCCATAGGTAGAGAGAGAGAGAGAGAAAGGAGGGATGGAGGGCGCCTCTCTCCACACTGGATCCCTTTCATTTCCCTCCCATGAGAGGATCTCCCTCTCTCTATCGTCCCACACACCAGACCACCGCCGTCATGGTCGTTCTGTCACTCGTAACGCTCCAGGCTGCTTTCTACTCTCCACTGTTCCGTCTTCACAACTCATGCCACTGCTGATCCCTTTTGTGTGCCTGAGTGGATCCAGCTCTCTTAGTTCACCTTACACCTTTGTGTTCCAGCGGGACGGCAGATAGCAGATCAAGGGGGGCTATGGCGTGCTATAGTCATCAGCATATATGCCGGAAGGAAAAATCTCATTTAGTACCACACAGAACAAAAACTCAGATAAATTCAGTCGACGCGACACGAAACAGTACTCAAACACACTTTAACACACACTACGTCGAATTCGAAGCACACGAGGAAGAACCGTAGAACACTGCCATTATCTTACTCGTTACACTCTCTGACATCTCACCAAAAAATCGCAGATGAAGGGTTCTCTCTGAGTGTCTGGCACACTACAACACAACACAATCGAACAACCAAACAAATCCGCCATCAAAGGCACACCATTCACACATCCTTGTATGCATCGGGGCACACCACTGTATGCACACGAGAGAATTCCCTCCAAAATTACCCGTCTCAACACACCACACAGCACACTCCCACAACCACGACATCACTCTCTCTCCCAATTACCGTACAAATCGGTCACGATCCCCACGCATCCCAACTGTCACTCATCTCTTCTAAGACCGACTATCTATCTGAACATATAGAAAACACCTCACACACCGTCCCACTGTCTTTTTGTGCCTTTCAGCTGTTACTAGGTGTTAACCCCCTACTCTCTCATCTTTTTATCGTTTATGGTGGGTGGCGCTCACCACTTCTAACATGCCATTGGGCTAACGCGAAACGACGTCTACTACAGGCTCTCTCATAGCTAAGCCCACTACTACGAAGGAGTCACGTGGAGTTCTGGCAGAAAGGCATGTATTCAATACGAATATCTTAGCACTGATACGAGTATGGTGTTCTCCAGCATTTTTGGTTGGGCCGAGATACAGAGACTGAGTTAGGCTGGGGACTGGAGTTGCAGTTAGACGAGCGCTTTACACAGACCCGCAATGATGGTGTTTTTTCGTTGTGGTACGCAACGACAGATCGCTGTCACCGTTTCAGGGGGGCAGTCTGTCTCTTTTGGATCCCGGTTGTCGTGACGAATGTCCCGTGATCGCCAGTAAGACGGCGTGACAACCTCCACGGCTGTGAGGACCCTTGCGTGTAAATATCCAGGTTACTGCGGAAATAAACCAATCATTTTAGGTGGGTCTGGTTCCTTTAATTATTGCGTAGTTCAGAAAAAAGGCTATTTTGGAACGATCAATTCAGCAGTCGGTTCAATCGGCCTAGTTTGAGGATGAAATGAAATGACTCG